>JARBWK010001569.1:0-18434 GCA_030556195.1 Anolis apletophallus | reverse complement strand
ATTCTAGGAATTGTATTTACCCCACATCCCTATACATTTTATAATGGGAGCATTAATTTAAAAACTAAAAAAATTCTGATAGCATTACACACTACAAACCGATACCAAACTTCACAAAACAAACAATGCCTTTCAAATAATCCGGGCATCACTGAGTCCCCAAGCTTGTGTGTGTGTGTGTGTGTGTGTGTGTGTGTGTGTATTCATTCTGTAGGCTGGTAATTATTTTGACTCTGTAAAGATCCTGCTGTTCTCCTTGATTTCCAAAGCTTGCTCAAAAATATAGGTTTGCAAAATGTAATGTTTCAGAATTCTACACTCTTTTTCTGCTCTGTTAATGGTATGGGAGCTGGCAATAGTTAGTCCCCAGCTAGATTACACCATCTGAATAGATGGGAATTTGCAAACCAGCCCTTGAAAAAGTCCCATTGGTACTTTAAATGATTTCCTGCTTCTTGGCAGAGGTTGGACTGGATGGTTCACGAAGTCTCTTCCAACTCTATGATTCTATGAGTAGGTTTAATGTAGTTGGAACGAACAATTGGATTTTATATCCAAAGAAAACTACTTTCAAATCCTTAATCTTTTGTTTCTTCTAGGACAGTGTTTCTCAACCAGTGTGCCGGGGCACACTAGTGTGCCGCGAGCGATCATCAGGTGTGCCGTGGGAAATTGGAACCTCCAGGAGGGGGGGGGGGAGAGTCTAGTGTGTTGAAGTGTAAAAACCCTAAGAAACCTACCTCGATAAAGGCCTCCTTCCCACCCGTTGTCTACTTGGTCTCTCCCTCTCCATTCATTGGGAAGGCCGCGGCTCAAAAAAGGTTGGGAAACACTGTTCTAGGATTTTCTTTGATGCTTTGATTTTGGAATGATTATTCTATACAAAGAGAATGATCAACTCTATGATTTCTATACATGTGAGTTACCTAGCGAGTTGAGGCTTCCTCCTTGTTTTATCATCCTCTTTTCTTCTCCTATCTCATTGTCTGTGTCGATTATCTGTGTTGGACACGGATGACTTGATGAAGCTACCAGAATAAGATAAGCATGCTTTGTGTGCACTGACTGACTTGTGTATCTTTTTACAATAGGTTTTGCAATCAATGCCAAGTATTTAGCAAATGTTACTGAGGCAACAGATAAAGGTGGGACTGCCGCTCAGTGCCAGAGCACATGTTTCGCCTGGAAAAGGCCCCTTGGTTTGATCCCTGACATATATAGCTATAACTAGGAAAGAATCCACCCTGACATCCTGTAAAGCTGCTACCAGTCAGTCTAGACCAGTGTTTCCCAACCTTTTTTGAGCTGCGGTACACTTTTAACATTAAAAAAATCTGGGGGCACACCACCAACCAAAACGACACAAAATGACACTCTAACACAGTAATGCATATGGTTAATTGACCTTGAGTTGTGGTGTTGTAGTTCACCTACATCCAGAGAGCACTGTGGACTCAAACAATGATGGATCTGGACCAAACTCGGCAAGCGGGCCCCTCAGGCAGTAGAGCAGGCCGAGGGCCGCCACCAAGCCCAGGCTCCGGCCCAGGGTCCTGCTGCCAGCCTCAGCCACTCCCATTGCCATGGGTAACGGCTCACGGGTGAAAGGGGCGGCGGGGGAGAGGGAGAAGGCGGCAATTCGCCATCCGCGGCGTCGCTCTCCCCCATGACTCCGGCCCCTCGCTCACTGAGGTCGCGCGGAAGAAGAGGAGGAGGAGCATGAGTGGTGGACGGGCTTCAGCCCCGCCCACTGAAGCCCGTCCACTGCTCATGCTCCTCCTCTTCCGCACGGCCTCAGCGGGAGAAGCATGATCGGTGGACGGGCTTCAGTGGGTGGGGCTGACGCCCGTCCACTGCTCATGCTCTTCCTCCTCCACACAGCCTCAGCGAAGAGGAGGAGCATGATCGGTGGACGGGCTCCAGTGGGCGGGGCTGAAGCCCGTCCACCGCTCATGCTCCTCCTCCACATGGCCTCAGCGAAAAGGCGGAGCAGGATCGGTGGACGGGCTTCAGTGGGCGGGGCTGACGCCCGTCCACTGCTCATGCTCCTCCTCCGCACGGCCTCAGCGACGAGGAGGAGCATGATCGGTGGACGGGCTTCAGTGGGCGGGGCTGAAGACCGTCCACCGATCATGCTCCTCCTCTGCACGGCCTCAGCAACCGAGGGCAAGAGTCATGGTGGAGAGCGGCGCCGGGGACGGGGGCACGAGCAAGCTTCTGCCACTGAGAAGGGGGCGGCGCCCGAGCGACGTCACCCTTCCTTCCTCCCTCCCTCGATTGGAGGCTGGCTGGGGAAACGGCCGAAGGAGGCGGCGCTCCGGCCCTTCTTTTTCTTCACCGCCACCCGGCCCTTCCTCATCCTCCCCCCCCCCCCCAAGCAGCAGGAGTTCGGTAGGAGGGGGAGAAAGGGGGGGGGGAGACATTTTTCACGGCACACTAGATGATCCGTCACGGAACAGTAGTGTGCCGCGGCACAGCGGTTGGGAAACACTGGTCTAGACTACACGAGGCCCTATGGTCCAGTGCTCTGTAGCAAACTATTTCATTATTTTAGAGTGGTAGTGTTAACTAATACAAATTCGGTCTTTTTCCACTATCTGTTTTGAGAAGAACACCGTTACTTATAAAGCTCTGTTAAAGTTAGTTTTGCATTATTGGATCTGGATATTTTATTTTATTTATTATTTATTTACTATATTTTTGTACCGCCCCTCTCAGCCCGATGGCGACTCGAGGCGCTGCACACATGGCAACGAATGCCCACAGATAAAATACATAACACGTAATAAAACAATCATATAATAGGGGGGAAAGTCACATTTAAAAGTATAAAATGCAAATCTCAGCGTCTCATTATTGAAATCGGTTTTCCATTGCATCGTCGTCATTCCAAAGATCTCCGTTAAGTAGTTAAATTTCAGTAAAGTAATAATAATAGAGTAAAATAATATACAACTTTGACTCGAGTATAAACCGAGGGGTCTTTTTCAGCTTAAAAAAGGGCTGAAAACTCAGCTTATACTTGAGTATATGCCAGTGTTTCTCAACCTTCCTAATGCTGCGACCCCTTAATACAGTTCCTCATGTTATGGTGACCCCTAACCGTAACATTATTTTCATTTCTACTTCATAACTGTATTTGTGTGTGTGTGGGGGGGATGTTAATTTTGTCATTTGGAAGTTGTAGTTGCTGGGATTTATAGTTCTCCTACAATCAAAGAGCATTCTGAACTCACCAACAATGGAATTGAAACAAACTTGGCACTCAAAATTCCCATGACCAACAGCAAATACTGGAAGGGTTTGTTGGGCATTGACCTTGAGTTTGGGAGTTGTAGTTCACCTACATCCAGAGGGCACTATAGACTCAACAAGGATGGATCTGGACCACACTTGACACAGATCCTCCATATACCCAAATGGGAACACTTGTGGGAGTTGGGGAAAATAGATCTTGACATTTGAGAGTTGTATTTGCTGGAATTTATAGTTCACCTACAATCAAAGTGCCCCTTGCACCCCACCAATGATAGAATTGGGTCAAACTTCCTATACAGAACCCTCATGCCTTGAAGGGACTAGCTGGCGTGAGCCTCCATCCCTCCTCTCACACTCTCCCTCACCCACACATGCGCATCATGCTGCCATGCGCCAAGCACGCATGCTCTCCCCTCCCTGCTTGGAGTCTCAGAAACAGCCCTCCCCTTGGCTGGGAGGCCTGCCAATCACAGCAGAGGAGAGCTTTTAGGTGGGAGAATTCGCAGTCTGTTTCAAAAAGAAAGAGAAGGTCAAGCAGAGAGATCTTCAGCCTTCTCTGCCAAAGGGCTTCCTAAGACTATCTGAAATACATGTTTTTTTATGGCCTTTGGCGACCCCTCTGAAACCCTTTCGCGACCCCCCTGGGGGTCCCGACCCCCAGGTTGAGAAACACTGGTATATGCGGTAATTTTGAAATTTGGGAGCATTATGCAAATTGTTATGTGAGTGGGGAAAAAGGAATATAAGGAGAAAATGAGAAAGAATGAAACTCTGGAAAATGAAAGTAGATGGTTATGAAGATTGTTGTGTAAACACTCAAGATTATTCTTCCTGTGAAGTTTGGAAAGAGCCAAGCCAGTTTGACATAATTTGACCTGGTTTGATTGCCTGTTGTTTGTTTTGAGGTTATACAAAGACTTTTTGTGTGATTTTATCTTTGGGCCTTGTAAATATTTTTGGTTTATGTACACAGAATGATTTTGCTTTATGTTAAGCAAAAGTGTTGTGTATTTTTTTAAAACTTTGTACAAATTCATCTCAAAATAAATTTACCATCATAATCTTTTTTTCTTTTTTTTTTACTGCTGTTGCTGTTGTAAGTTTAGCTATATTTACTTGCCTGGAACATTGGGCATGTTTGCGGCTTTCTTACTAAGTGTCACTTGTTTATCCATTTTATTATAGTTTGCATCATTAAAATCTCTTTACTCTACATCAGTGTTTCCCAACCAGTGTGCCGTGGCACACTAGTGTGCCGTGAGCGATCATCAGGTGTGCCGTGGGAAATTGGAACCTCCAATACCCTTTCTTCCCCCTCCTGCCGAACACTCTTTCTTCTCCACTCGTGCTCCCTTCTTCCCAGCCTCGCTCTGCTCGCTTGCCTCACTTTGCTCTGGGGCGAGTCTGCGCAGTAGCGCCCGCACGGGTCACGTCTTCCTTCCTCCCCCTCCCCTCCTGAACACACTCACGCTGCCCCCTCGGATCAAAATGGCGGCAGTGTAGAAGAAAAAGTAAGTGTTCGACAGGAGGGGGAAGAAAGGGCGCGGAGGGGAAGGGGGAGGATGAGGTCCCTGTCGAAAGCTGGCATGTGCAAACCTGGACCTCCCAGGTGTTTTGGACTCCAACTCCCACCATTTCTAGCAGCCTCAGGCCCTTTTCCCCCTCAGCCACTTAAGCAGGAAAGGGCCTCATGCTGTTAGGAATGGTGGGAGTTGAAGTCCAAAGCACCCAGAGGGCCGAAGTTTTCCCATGCCTGTTTTAGGGACCTTAAAGTGGTGAGCCTCCTTCCAACATTGTGATTCTGGATAGAAAACAAACAACAACATCATAACATAACATAACATTGTTTGAGTCCACAGTGCTCTCTGGGTGTAGGTGAACTACAACTTCCAAACTCAAGGACAATTCCCAAGCAAACCCTTTCGGTGCTTTTTGTTGGTAATGAGAGTTCAATATGCCAAGTTTGGTTCAATTCCATTGTTGCAAGAGTTCAGGATGCTCTTTGATTGTGTGTTAACTATAAATCCCAGAAACTGTAACTCCCAAATGTCAAGGTCTATTTTCCCCAAACTCCATTTGTGCTCACATTTGGGCATATTGAGTATTCATGCCAAGTTTGGTCCTGATCCAACATTGTTTGAGTCCACAGTGGTTTCTGGATATAGGTGAAGTACACCTCCAAAACCAAGGTCTTATAGTATTTTCTCTTGGTTATGGGAGTTCTGTGTAGGAAGTTTGTGTCTTTCTGCCATTCCTGCCAGGGTATCTATGTTGTGTTCATCGAAACAGGCCCAGGTTTCACACTGAGTGTATAAATACATTTAAAAACATATTAACTATATGTATTGCTGTGTTAGAGTGTCGTTTTGTGTCATTTTGGTTGGTAGTGTGCCTCAGGATTTTGTCAATGTAAAAAATGTGCCGCGGCTCAAAAAAGGTTGAGAAACACTGCTGTGTCCACTTTTAGAAGCCCACTGAGATTGTAGTCACTCTTCATGAATTTTGGCTGTTTATATGTCTTTTATGAATATGACTTGCAGAGTTGAGTGTCTAACCTCAATTGCCCTGTGCAAGTGTTTCGTCCCACCTCCCAGCCTGTGCACAGCGTTCCGACATTATTGCACCATCTCCATTAGTTTGCGAAATTCGAATCATTACATCTTAAATGATTCGTGCCTGCTTTAGTCCCTAACATAGAAAACATTTCCATTACTTGATGATATAGCGTTGAAATTCCCATTACTTAAATAGCTGAAAGCTGAGTGCCCTAGTGTGACCCCAAAGCAAGAAACAGAAAACATGATTTGTTCACATATTACTTTCAAAATCACGAAAAGCACAATCGTGGAGGCGGGGAGAGGGAAGCTGGGGTTATTTTGAGGTTCTGAAACCTCAATTCTGCAAATCTAACAAAAAGACAGAGGTTGGTAAGGGTACTTGTTTGTGGAGTTCCCCAAGGGGCCATTCTCCCCCTGCTTTTTAACATCTATATGCGGCCTCTCGATCAACTGGTTTGGAGCTACGGACTAGAGCGGGGTGGGCAATTATTTTTCCAAGGGGCCACAAGAGACCCAAAAAATATTATGGAGGGCCACACCTAAAGGGGAAACTACATTTTAATCTACATTATTTATTTATTTATTTACTATATTTACTATATATTACACATCATTAATATTAACATATTAATATATCAAGAAATATTCATATATTATTAGTATTAATATCATAATTATTATATTATAGCATATATATATAGCCATTATAATATTATTGAAATTATAATATAATATAACATTTTATTATTATATTGTTATTATAAAATAATAATAAAAACCACTAAAATTAAATTCAAGAAGACAAGGTGCGAACCAAGATGGAATGGTCCAATGGACCCAGTCCAGAGGATTGCAAAGCGGACCCAGCCACCACAGCAGCAGAGGAGAGCAGAGCAACAGACTATCAGAGGCTGCCGGCCTGCGCCCGCTCTCGCCCCCAGCCGTTCCCCAGCTGATCGCCCTGCTATGGAATGCCTGCCATCCCTGGAGGTGAACCGGGCCTGCAGGGGAGCAGTCGGCAATCTGAGGCGGCTGATTGCCCTGGCGACCCAGAAGACGATCAAGTCTTTCGGGTCGCCAGGGAGATCAGCCCCCGCAGGTGGCCGAGTGCTCCCACTGCAGGCCCGGATCGCCTCCAGGGATGGCAGGCACTTGAAAGCCGCCGCTCCTCCGGCCTGTCTGCCGACACAGGCCCCACAGAGCCCGCAATGGTATGGCGGCAACGGCAACCCTTCCTCTTGGCCCTGCCCTCGACGCCCTTCTCCCCGGGCCGGACAGAATCAGCTGCCGGGCCGCATCCAGCCCGCAGGCTGTGGGCTGCCCACCCCTGGACTAGAGTGTTACCAGTATGCTGATGACACTCAGCTCGTTCTGTGAATGTACGGCCGGCCCGACTCTGTACCTGATAATTTCCAACAGTGCCTTGAAGCCGTGACTGGATGGCTGTGTGCTAGCAGGTTGAGGGTGAACCGGCAAAGATGGAAATCTTGTGGCTGGTGGAGGGGCTGTTCAGTTGCCTACCCTAGACAGCGTAACTCTGTGTCTGCCGTCCTCTGTGAAGAGCTTGGGAGTCCTGCTGGACTCTCGGCTATCAATGGTGGCTCAGATCTCCAATGCCAGCAAAGTGGCTTTTTTCCATCTCCGGCAGGCTAGGCGACTGACAGGGCCGGACTAAGGTAATTCGAAATAGTACACAAACATATTTTTGGCGCCCTCTCACTCTCCAGCCTCGCGCAGGTGCTCATGCATAGGGCCAGCTAGTTCTGCATGTGTGCGTGTGTGAGCATGCGCAGGGCCAACTAGTTCTGCATATACAGTATTTTATTTATTTATTAGTTCAATTTAATATACCGCTCTCTCTGGAGCCCAGAGCGGTTTACAGAGTTAAAATAGCAGATAAAACACATAAAAACACAATAAAACAATTTAAAACCCACCAATTCAACCCTATTCCCAGCAAAACTGCAATAAGACAGCAGAAATGCGATGGCACAATAGAGTGCTGATGATGATGGGCACTGGTTATGGGCCAAATGCCTGTCTAAATAGCCAGGTCTTAACGGCTCTGCGGAACGGCATTAGGTCCCAGATGACTCGTATCTCCTCAGGGAGGGTGTTCCACAAGGTTGGCGCGGCCACGGTGAACGCCCTCTGCCGCGTACTAGTGAGTCTGTAGACCTTAATGCCAGGCACCTCCATATATGCGCCGGTGTGCGCATGCGCAGGGCCAACTAGTTCTGCATATGTGCGCCGGTGTGCGTATGCGTAGGGCCAGCTAGTTCTGCATATGTGCACCGGTGTGCGCATTCGTAGGGCCAGCTAGTTCTGCATATGTGCACCGGTGTGCACATTCATAGGGCCAGCTAGTTCTGCATATGTGCACCGGTGTGCGCATTTGTAGGGCCAGCTAGTTCTGCATATGTGCACCGGTGTACGCATGCACAGGGCCAGCTAGTTCCGTGCATGCGCCCCGGTGTGCGCATGCACAGGGCCAGCTAGTTCCGCATATGTGTGCCAGTGTGCTCATGCGCCCAGGCCAGTTAGTTCAGCGGATGTGCCTTTGTTCTTGGCGCGAGGCAACTCCAGCTGGACTGAGACGCCAATCGACCTAAGCAAGGCTGAAAAGGAAGAACTTCTTGCAGCCAGGACAGAGCCTCCCGCCTCCGGCTTCGCGTCACAACAAAGGCGCATGCACGGAACCTGGTGGCCAGATGCGCCCCAGGCGCATTTATGGGAGTCTGGTTGTAGTAGTCCAAATAATAACTATTCCATGCTGTGGTTCAGAACATGATCTTCATCTGTCAAGGAATCCCAGGACATTTGCCAAGGACTAGATGGCCCATGCGCTCTCTTCCAGCTCTGTGCTTCTATGGAACTTACAGCATATTGCAAAAGATTCAGGGGGTGTTCTAAGGTTGTATACCAGGGGTCAGGAACCTATGGCTCGGAAGCCAGGTGTGGCTCTTTTCATGATTGCATCTGGCTCACCAGAGCAGCCCGGGCCTTCCTTCCTTCCTCTTCCTTTCTCCCCCTTTCACCCTTTCCTTCTCCTTCTCTCCTTCCTTTTCCCTTCCTCTCTTCCCTTCCTTCTTTCCTCCATTCTACCTTTTCCTTCCTTCCTCTTCCTTCCTTTCTTTCTCCCCTTCACCCTTTACTTCTCCTTCTCTCCTTCCTTTTCCCTCCCCTTCCTTCTTCCCTCCATTCTTCCTCTTCCTTCCTTCCTCTTCCTTCCTTTCTTTCTCCCCTTCATCCTTTCCTTCTCTCCTTCCTTTTTCCTCCCTCTCTCCCCCTTCTTCTTTCCTCCATTCTCCCTCCCACTTCCTTCCTTCCTCTTCTCTTCTCTTCCCCAATGCTTCCTTTCCTCCTTCCTTTCTTTTCACTTCCCTCTCTCTCCCCTTCTTTCTTTTCTTCTTTTCCCTTCATTATTTTATTTCTACCTCACTCCCTTTCATTTCTTGTCCCCACCCTTTCCTTTCCTCACTTCCCATTTCCTTCTTTCTTTTCCCCTCCTTGTCTCTCTCCTGCTTTTCTTTTCTTCCCTTTCCATAGTTCGTTGTTCTTTTCTTTCTTCCTCTCCCCCTCCCACCTTTATTTCCTTTATCTTTCTTTCTTCCTCTCCCCCTTCCTCCTTTATTTCCTCTGTCTTTCTTTCTTTCTTTCTTTCCCCCTTCCTTCCTTCCGTCTTCTCTTCCTTCCCAGAGTCCTGAGCATGCCTTTTGCAGAGCCAGGTCTGAAGTGTCCCGTCATTCTGCCGGGGGAATCCTTTTCTCATAGTATGTATGTATACACTCACATTTAGTTGAATTCAGTCTTAAAATATATTATATATATTATATGGCTCTCACTGAAATACATTTCCAAATATTTTGCTTTTATGGCTCTTTGAGTCAAAAAGCGTCCCGACCCCTGTTGTATACTCAGTTTAGGGGAGGTCCTGGCCATGACTGCTGGTCTTCCATGTTCATATATGCGTGCTGATAGGATACTCAAAAAAAAATTCAGAATTTATTTATTTATTTACTTTTATTTGTATTCCGCCCTTCTCACCCCGCAGGGGACTCAGGGTGGATTACAATGTACACATTACATTTAGACACACAAACACACAAGACAGACAGAGGCAATTTAACATCCGTCCACCAGGGGGAGCTGTCGCACCCCATCATCCCTCAGCGTGTTTTCTGGAGATCTTTTTATGGCCTCGTAAATCAGTTAAATTAAGCCTCCCCACTAAGTGGTACCTTAATTTCCTACTTGACAGATGCAATTGTCTTTTGGGTTGCAAAGGTCGACAACAGGCTACACAATAGGTCGAGAGCCCACCTCGACTCGGGCAGGCCTCGAACTCATGACTTTCTAGTCGGTAGAGATCTTATGCAGCTGATACCCAGCCACTGCCAGGTCTGCTCCAAATTTGACTTTTTTAAGCCAGCTCTCAAAATTAAGGAAATTGGAAAGTGGTCCCCACAATTTCTGCAGATCAATTCACCAGTCAGATTAACCAGTATAAAAGTAAATATCTTGGTTTTTTTGGTTTTTTGAGAATGAAGAAACAGTAAAATGCCACTTTCTTAAATAAGACTACAGTCTGGACTCTCACTGACCTGCCAGGAGAATGTAGATAGCTGCTGCATGACATTGAAAATGAGTCATGCTCATGCTGAAGTGCGTGTCCTTCCAGCGCCAGCTGTCAGGGTTTCCCAAGTCAGCAATTATCTTCGACTCCTCAGAAAAACCCAGCTGTACTCAGCAAGGGTCAAAGCAAATGCTGGGATGGGGAGGCCAAGAAGCACCCCGCCGCAGGGAGCGCCTTCACGCAGGCAATGGCCCCGCAAAGTTCTTTGGATGGCCAGCTGTTCCTACTGTTGTCATTTCAATAAATTGGATTGGATGAAGAAGTCATCGGGGTTCGAGAGAACAACACTCGGGCAGATGGTGAGGGGATAGAAGGAAAAAGGGGAAGGAAAAAAAGCTGAGTCTCGAACTGACTTATCTGCACAATAAAACTTCGCCTTGTCATTATGAATACCAAAGGCTAAACTTTAAATTAGAATCTGGATAGACATTCTTGATGGTGAACTTCAGTGGTGTTCACAGTTTCAGAAACGTAGTTGTGAAATATATTATTACTAGCTGTACCCGGCACGCGTTGCTGTGCCCTATTTAGGAGATGTGAGAAAGTCTGAGTATGTAAGGGTTGGAATTGATGTTTCTTATGGTCTTGGTGGGGTCATGGCTGTGTTGTTGTGGGTTGTTCTGGTGGGTGAGATGTTGAAGTCCTGTGGAGTAGTCGGTGTGTGGTGTTGCTGGCGTTCCGCAGAGCTTGTGGATATACAATGTTTTTTGTCTTTCCGTCTGCTGTGTTGATGTAGAAATTCAGTGGTTTCCCAACTCTGGAGCATGCTACGTAGAGTTGTCCGTGGGAGAAGCATTCTGTGTCAAGGTCTATGCCACAGATTTGTAGTGTTTGTCCTTGAGCCTTGTTTATGGTGATGGCAAAAGCTAGTGTAGTGCAGTGTCTTTCTGTTCTGGCGTTTGTTCTGCCCTTTTTTGTGTGATGTATAGTATGTAGTGTTGCGAGTGTGTCGTCCGACGCTGTTCTTTTTAGGAGGCATGGCTTGTCTTTTGGGTCAGCTTATGCCTGTGTGGAAGGAAGGAATGGCATACGAATGGGTTGAGCAGTAGACGCAAGTTTGTGTTATGTGCGTATTGTGTTGTGTGTAGGTATTACTTTTGTGTTATTCTGGGGGTATGTGTTTGTCAGTGGTGTCTGTGTCCCTGGTGCCCTATCTCCCTCCTAGATCTTGGCTTTGGCAGTTTAACCCTCAAACTCCAACTGACTAAACTGAATTCACTCAGCATTCTAATCTATCCTTGGCTAGCTTTGGCCACCGTTACTATGGTAACTGATGTTGGCTAATGGGTTTCGCTGGCGGCCACAGAGGATGCTGGGAAATGTAGTTTTTTTTGTATTGTTGTTTTGGGGGCCTTCTAGGTTTTGGGGGGAAAAGTTTCTTTGCTTAAAACCTACCTTGCCTGAGGCCTATTTCTGTTGCCAAATTTGGTGTTTCTGCCTTGGATGGTTTCTCTGTCTCTGTCAGTTGTTCCATGACGGGACCTTCTTTATATAATAGATTGTACTATAACATTATACTGTAATATTATTAGTAATATTACATGCAATATAAAATATATAATTATAATATCATATTAGTAGTAGTATTATGTTGTATTATATTATAATATTATCAATATTATATGTATATACAATATATTATATTATATTCACAGTGCAGGAGGCAAGATGGAACTGCCTTCCTGGCCCCTCTCTTCAGTCTGATCTCAGAGCAGCGGTTGGTGCTGGAGAGGGGGGGGGGGGCTTCTGATCTTTGAGCCAACTGTAGTCTCCGGGCCGTCTTCAAGGGCAACCCACGTAGAGCGCATTGCAGTAATCCAACCTAAATTACTTGTCATTTTGGAGACTTTACTCTTTTGTCCCTTAATGGTATTTGCATTTCATCACCATTTATGAGTTCGATAGATTGTCATACGCATTTCAAATCTCAAATGAGTTTTGGTGTTCTTCCTTGAGTTTTTGTAAATGTTCTGTGAGCCTATTCTTCAAGTTGGATCACCTATTCTTCTTTCTGTTTTGCCTACAGGGAAGCTTGCTTCTCCCCCATCAGCCCAGAGACGTGCCCACTTGTACAGTCCTTCCTCTGCCCCACCAGAGCATTCCTTCTGGATGGACATGTGCAGCTGAAGACAGGTCTACAGACCCAGGAACGCCACCTTTTCCTCTTCACAGATATCCTCGTGGTTGCAAAGCCCAAGTAAGTCCAGATGTGAACAAAATACTGCTGTAAAACATCATCCTGGGGGCCTAACACTCTCCATAGGCTAGCGTTTTATCTTTATGTTCTTGAGATGTTTTCCATTCCTCTAACAAAGTTTGCTCTCTCTTTGAAAAGAAAAGAAAATATTTTTATCACAGGGCGCCTCAAGGGCATAAGAAAACTCAACTATTTCTCATTGTATTGGGAAGGTGTGGCCTACTAGAGTAGGCTGCGTTGTTCTGCTAGTAATAATATAATAAATAATATATTATATTATATTATAATTTCAATATATTATAATGTCTATATATATACTATAATATAATAATTATGATATTAATACTAATAATATATGAATATTTCTTGATATATTAATATGTTAATATTAATGACGTGTAATATATAGTAAGTAAATAAATAAATAATGTAGATTAGAACAGTGTTTCCCAACCAGTGTGCCGGGGCACACTAGTGTGCCGTGAGCTATCATCAGGTGTGCCGTGGGAAATGGGAACCTCCAGGAGAGGGGGGGGGGAGTCTAGTTTGTTGAAGTATAAAAACCTTAAGAAACCTACCTCGATAAAAGCACAAAATTACAACCACCCCCCTCCCCACCCGTTGTCTACTTGGTCTCTCCCTCTCCATGCATTGTGAAGGCCCGCCTCCCTTTCCCCAAGTAGAGACCCCCTCATGCCTCCTGGGGGTTCTGTGTGGGAAGTTTGGCCCAGTTCTATCATTGGTGGGGTTCAGAATGCTCTTTGATTGTAGGGGAACTATAAATCCCAGCAACTACAACTCCCAAATGCCAAGGTCTATTTCCCCTGAACTCCGTCTGCGTTCATATTTGGGCATATTGAGTATTCATGCCAAGTTTGGTCCTGATCCAACATTGTTTGAGTCCACAGTGCTCTCTGGATATAGGTGAACTACAACTCCAAAACTCAAGGTCAATGCCCACCAAACTCTTATAGCATTTTCTCTTGGTTATGGGAGTTCTGTGTGGGAAGTGTGTGTCTTTCTGCCATTCCTGCCTGGATATCTATGTTGTGTTCATCGAAACAGGCCCAGGTTTCACACGGAGTGTATAAATACATTTAAAAACATATTAACAATGTGTATTACTGTGTTAGAGTGTCATTTTGTGTCATTTTGGTTGGTGGTGTGCCCCAGGATTTTGCAAATGTAAAAAGTGTGCCGCGGCTCAAAAAAGGTTGGGAAACACTGGATTAGAATGTAGTTCCGCCTTTAGGTGCGGACCTCCATAATATTTTTTGGTTTTCGTGCGGCCCCTTGGAAAATATAATTGCCCACCTCTGTGCTAGTTGGTCTCAGGCAATGCAAAATAGGGGCAAATGACATGGTATTGAAGGATTCTCAAGCTGAAGCCAGGAGGATCAACAAAGAAGTAAGTTGGGGGCAAACTGGGATTGGTCCACCCCCATTGCACTATCCACAATGCTGCGGCCTCTTTGGAGAAGACATGCCAAACGGGTCTCAAAGAGAAACGACAACGCAGAAAGAATTGCAACTTGGAAAAAACATCACCCAAGGAGACTTTTTGCTCTTCTTTCTGCAACCGCACTTGCCTATCTCGGATTGGCCTTTTTAGTCATCAATGCAGTTGTAGAAAGCGTGGGATGAGTCCTTCCTAAGAATCTTCGTTTGCAAAGTAATGCCAGAGAGAGAGAGAGAGAGAGAGAGAAAATCCGCACTGAGTCTTCTCGGGGAGATTGGGTGGAATATCAATGAAGTGCTATTATTATTATTTTACTGACACAAAAACATAGTATGTCACAGCAAACAAGATATATAGGCTGGATTTCGTATCACAAAATCACAAGTTGAACACTTCCCAAGCGTCTAGGACTGTGTCTCTCGACATTATTTTCTCGGCAATACTTCCCGAACGAAGATTCTTAGGAAGGACTCAACCCACGCTTTTTACAATCTGAGATAGGCAAGTTCGGTTGAAGAAAGCACAGCAGAAAGTCTCCTTGGGTGATGTTGTTTCCAAGTTGCAATTCTTTCTGCGTTGTCGTTTCTCTTCTAGACCCATTCGGCGTGTCTTCTCGAAAGATGCCGCAGCATTGTGGATAGTGCGTCTCCATGCCTCCCAATGTGAGACCAGGGTGGACCATTGTTGGTGATCAATCTGGCCGAGCCTGATATATTGTTTCAGGGAGTCCTTGTATCTCTTTTTGGGGGCGCCTCTCTTGCGTTGACCTGTGGCGAGTTCACCGTAGAGTAGTATCTTTGGGAGGCGGTGGTCCTCCATCCTAGAGACGTGCCCTGCCCAGCGCAGCTGTGTTCTCAATAGCATGGCCTAAATGCTGGTGATCCCTGCTTGCTCAAGGACAGCAACATTCGTCACATAGTCGGTCCAGTGTACATTTAGGATTGTGCTGAGACAGCGCTGATGAAAGCGTTTGAGGAGTTGTAGGTGTTGGTGATAGGTGACCCAAGTTTCAGACCCATAAAGGAGAATAGACAGTATGATAGCTCTGTATACACTGATTTTGGTGCTTTGCCTCAGGTGCTTGTTGCTCCAGACTCTTTTGTGAAGCCTTCCGAATGCACTCTATGCCTTTGCTAATCTGTGATCGATCTCTTTATCAATTTTGGCGTCTGAAGGGATAATGCTTCTCAGATAGGTGAACTGTTGAACGGACTTAAGCACAGATCTGACTATGCTGATGTGGGGATGATGGTGTTCTTCCTGTGGTGCGGGCTGGTAGAGAACTTCCGTTTTCTTCAGTCTGACTTCCAGCCCAAACAGCTCTGCAGGACTGTGTGATGTATCATCATCATCATTCCAATGTAACTTTAATTCGTTTGCCCGAAAGTGAAAATTTTCCAAGCATTGAAAATATTATTCATTTATAACATTAGATTAGAGCAGAGCTAACTGTAGTTAAGATATTGTGAGACTGCCGTGAAGTATTGAGTGTCTGATTATTGACCAGGTTAAAGGATTGTCTTGTCCAGCATTATTTCCAGTATTTGACCAGCAAGATACATCTAGGAAGCATGAGATGATCATTTTCAAATTACCATGGAAAATCGTGTTTACATTCCTTTCCCAACTAATAGCATAATTGCCTTTCAAACAGAAGGATGTATGGCGATAAGTACAAGATAAGATGTTGAGCTCATCCAGCCTACGCTCCCCGCTCCCCGCCCCCAGCTGATAGAGGAGGAGGAGGTTTCATTCGGGCCTTTTCCCCTTCCTAGTTTCTCCTTCGTGCATAATCACATGTGAAAGAACCCTCAGGGCTTTCCCGGAGTTACAAGCTCTGCATGCGGTTGGCATGCGAGAGCTCCAGCTTGTAAGTTTGATTTAATTGTGAACGGTCGAGTGAATAATCCAAGCTCAGCGTCAAGCTTGATTGAACGCAAATGGCACATCAGACTCCTTGGTGTTATCACCTTCTGTTCAGGAGCATCTTCAAGACACGTTCAGTTAGCGTAGAATCACGGGGAAAGAGAAACAGTGGCCGATAGTTTCTTTATGCAGTGCCTATTTCCAGGCCCGGATCAACACCTTTTTGCGCCCTAGGCCACAGTTTGGAATTACACCCCCCTTTAAGACAGTGTTTCCCAATACATATAAACAGCCAAAATTTATGAAGAGTGACTACAATCTCAGTGGGCTTATAAAAGTGGACACATGGATTTAGAGCAGTGCTTTTCAACCCTTTTTGAGCCACGGCACATTTTTTACATTTACAAAATCCTGGGGCACACCACCAACCAAAATGACACAAAATGAGACTCTCACACAGTCATGCGTATAGTTAATATGTCTTTCAATGTCTTTATACACTCCGTGTGAAACCTGGGCCTGTTTCGATGGACACAACATAGATATTATCCCGGCAGGAATGGCAGAAAGACACAAACTTCCCACACAGAACTCCCATAACCAAGAGAAAATACTATATAGAGTTTGGTGGGCATTGACCTTGGGTTTTGGAGTTGTAGTTCACCTATATCCAGAGAGCACTGTGGACTGAAACAATGTTGGATCAGGACCAAACTTGGCATGAATACTCAATATGCCCAAATGTGAACACAGATGGAGTTTGGGGAAAATAGACCTTGACATTTGGGAGTTACAGTTTCTGGAGGGGGGGGGGTTGAAAGACCAGCAGTCTCCCTCTCACTTAGGTTGCCCCCTCCCTCCCCGCCAGGCTTGAATTGTGGTCGTGGGGAGCAGGAGCCTCACTCACCACCTGCGCAGCTCCTCTGGGGTCAGCGGGGGCGGCCCGGGTGGGCATCTCGGGGCTGGCGAAGCAGGTAGGAAGGAAGGCGGCGGTCAGGGAGCTGGAGGGAGGCCGAGAGCGGTTTCGCACACACTGGGGAGGAGGGGGAGGAGCCGGGCCAGTGCTGGACTGAACCATCCAGCATTAGGCCGGAGGGGGGGGGAGGCAAGGGGAGGTCTCTACTTGGGGAAAGGGAGGTGGGCCTTCCCAATGCATGGAGAGGGAGAGACCAAGTAGACAACGGGTGGGTGGGGGTGTTTGTAATGTTGTGCCTTTATTGAGGTAGGTTTCTTAGGGTTTTTATACTTCAACACACTAGACTCCCCCCCCTTCTCTTCCTGGAGGTTCCAATTTCCCACGGCACACCTGATGATCGCTCACGGCACACTAGTGTGCCCCGGCACACTGGTTGGGAAACACTGCTTTAAGCCAACCTTTTAAAAGTATTTTATAACATTTTTATTATTCTTTGTTGGGGTGTGTGGCGTGATCTGCACCCCCCTCGGCTTGTGCCCCTAGGCCATGGCCTCATTGGCCCTATGGGTAATCCGGGCCTGCCTATTTCGAATATGGAGGAACATCATTCGTCTGGCTCAGTGTTTCCCAAACTTTTTGGCCTACCGCCCCCTTTCCAGAAAAAATTTACTCACCGCCCCCCTAAAAATTATTTTTTTTAATTTTTTTTAATAGCAATCAAACAGAAAGAGGGAGTTCCACAGTCGGGGGCCACAACAGAGAAGGCCCTGTCTCTCGTCCTGTTGCACTTCAGACAAGGAGCACCCCCTTAGTTCACACACACAACAGACAGTCTGAATAATAGGCTTTTATTGAAACAAATATAGTGTCCAACAAAAGGGTTAAAAAGAAGATCAATTGTAGAATATATCCAAGGTAAAATCACACAGTTCAATTAGTCCCAAAATCCAAAGGCAAAGGTAGAAAACTTGATGCATAATCCCATGAATAATACAAGGCAGCTATGGAAGCAAAACGTGCACAAAGGCCCAGGCAAAATCAGGAGCTTGGAGACAAGATAAGCTTGGCATGGTATTCTGAACACAGCCTGGAAACTGGAGACAATTTCCCTAGCAATAAAGACAAATAAAGACAAATCGGTTTCGGTTTGCAAACCGACTGCTGCGTCAGAGGCTGGCAGCCTGCCTGGATTCCCGAATGCTATCTCGGTGGTTGAATGGAAACTCGTTAAGATTCCCAGGTGTCCTGTTATCAACATCAAGACCTTCAGAGTCCTGAACACAAGAATTCTCATCTAATGAGGCCCTGGGAAGGGAACTGTTCCCAGGAAAGCAAGCCTCATCTGAAGGGTCACTTTGCACCTCAGAGTTCTCACTAAGCATCCCATCATCAGCATTTTCAGGAACAATCCCATCATCCTTTGCATGCACACGAGCACCAGGCTGAAACACCACACGTCCCCAGCAGACACGCTTGCGAAGATGGAGGATCGAGCAAGGCCTCTCCGGAGGATCTTAATGTCCTTGATGGTTCATAGGGGAAAA
>JARBWK010001568.1:0-18438 GCA_030556195.1 Anolis apletophallus | reverse complement strand
ACATAGATTAAATATGGAAATTTATATTCCTTTCATCACTAATAAAAGGAGAAAATTGGAAGCCATAATTTTAAAATCAGCCCACAGGAAGACTGGAAACAGCTCTAAGTGTTTTAATCATATCTATTATCACACATTTTAAAAATACACATTCTTAAATCATATTTATGCATATTAAGCTAAAGCTGTTACGGTGTTATTTTAATGCCTCTCATACAAAATTTTAGCATTCATATTAATTCATTTCTCAGGTTGCTCTTGAGACCCAGGTGGATTCAGTCATTTAGCGAAGCCTGTCATTTCCTAAATAATATTCTGCACCTTCCTCCTTGTTCAAGTTGCCAGAATGAGATTCTATACATTTTTTGTGCTTGTTGTTGTGGTTTAAAAATAATACCTGCCTCCTTTTATAAGCCCCTTTGAAAGAAAGCTGGAAGGAGACCGGCTGACCCGAATGAAGGCTTCATTGAAAATATT
Organism: Anolis apletophallus; assembly: GCA_030556195.1. NCBI lineage: Eukaryota > Metazoa > Chordata > Lepidosauria > Squamata > Anolidae > Anolis > Anolis apletophallus. The sequence goes on along the minus strand of JARBWK010001568.1, from coordinate 17,961 downwards.
AGGTCTTGGAAATAATAATAATAATAATGGCTGGAATCCTCTGTTGCAGTTATAAATGTGTAAGCTGGAGTTATGNACTCGTGCTTTAGAAGCCATAACATAATGTGTAAGATAGAGCAATGTTTCCCAACCTTTTTTGAGCCCCGGCACACTTTTTACATGTGCAAAATCCTGGGGCACACGTAGGGTTCCCATATGTCCCTTATTCTAAGGGACGTCCCTTATTTTGGCCCTAAAATTTGTGTCCCTTATTTTCAGGCCCTGTCCCTTATTTTTGACTAGCAGGACAGGACTGGGCAGGGGCTGACCAGAGGAAGGTGCGCTGCGGTTTCCACGGCAATGCCTGCCCGGGGATTCCCACTCGCAGGGCAGCCTGCGTCCCCGTTGGAAGGAAGAGGCCATACAGGACTTTTTCAAAGTACAGCAGACTAATTAACCGTTACTAGGCATGAGAAAAAAGTTATGAAAATGAAATGATTCGTAAGAAATTCGTAAGAAATGCTACTTTCGAGTATTTCCGCACCTGGAACGCCAACCAGGAAGTGGACTTTCTTTTTCGAACTCCGGGGGCCAGGATTTTCTTAGGTGTCGTTATTTGGTCGTAAGGGGGGGGGGGCACCCTCCTTCTCTCTCACCACCCTCCCGCCTCCCTTGCCAATAAGTATTATGGCAAGGCAAGCCCTAAACTCGCTCCTTCTTTCGGCTGGAAGGAAGCCTGGAAAAAATGCAAACAGAGAGGATTACTCAGAAGTAAATCTGCAAAGGAGGGCACTTTGGATGAAGGGCCCTCCTTTGTGGATTTACTTCTGAGTAAACCTCTCTGTTTACATTTTTTCCAGGTTTCCCTGCCTCTCCTGCCTGCCAGGATCTAAAGCATCAAAGAGTATTGGGGTGAGAAACCAACCTAATGTATCATAGAATGAATGCTACTGTAAGTGCCTAATATTATAAGTAATCCAACTGGTCATATACCTACATTCCATGCACATGCAATAATACAGCAGTAATAACAATGGGTATAAGAAGAGGTAAAATTCAAACCAAGTATTCTGACTGGTCCCTCCTCATGCGGTGCAAACTGCAAAGGCTCTTCTCTATGAGCCCGGGAAAGCCAAAGCCCGGCACAGCGTTTGCTGCCTGGTGCACACACATACATATTCTTTGGGGGGATTTGCTGCAGAATCCCGGGCTCATAGAGAAGATTCTGCAGCAATCCCCCAAAAGAATATGTATGTGTGTGCACCCAGGCAGCAAACGCTGTGCCCGGGCTTTTGGCTTTCCCCGGCTCATAGAGAAGAGCCTTTGCAGTTTGCACGCATGAGGAGGGACCAGTCAGAATACTTCGGTTTGAATTTTACCTCTTCTTATACCCATTGTTATTACTGCTGTATTATTGCATGTGCATGGAATGTAGATATATGACCGGCCTGGGCAAACTTTGGGCCCTCGCTCCTCAGGATCGGGTGAGAGAGAGGCAGCGAGGAGCGAGGGGGCTCCTCCTCCTTTTCTTTTGCTGCTTCCAAGAATAGAATACCCCCTCCCTCCCTCCCTCCTTCCCTCCCTCCTTCCTATTTGGAGAGTCCCATCTAGAATTCAGTGTGATTTATTCAAGTTTTGGCCTACAACTCCCAGAAATCCCAGCCAATTTACCAGCTGTTAGGATCTCTGGAAGTTGTAGGCCAAAACCATCTGGAATGCGCATGCGCTGGCATACGAACTACGAACGAATTTTGTTCGTTATTACGTTACATTTTAGAAATTTTTGGAAAATTTTTTGTAAGTCTTTCTATTACTAATCAACCCCCCCCCCATTTGATTTTAGAATCATGATTTTTGGGTTCGAAACCATGCCTACTATCTATCTATCTATCTATCATCTATCTATCATCTATCTATCTCTATCTCTATCTCTATAAATAATAAAGCATAATGTTTGTATGTATGTTTGTATGTTTGTATGTATGTTTGTATGTATGTATGCTTGTATGTTTGTATGTATGTGGCAGCATTCTGATTGGCTCCCGGCCTCCACATTCTGACAACATGATTGGTTGTCAGTGAGGGAGTATTTGCATAATGCCTCTATTGGCCAGCCAACACGAACATTCCGACCCTCTAAACTGGCAGAGGAGGATAAGGCAAAGGCCTGAGGGAGTCGCCAACACGAACATTCCGAGGGGGTAAGGAAAAGGCCTGAGGCAGTCAGGCATGGTGGGAGTTTTAGACCAAAACACTTTGCGACCCCTTTGCGACCCCAAACGATGAGAGAACAGTGTACATACATTTGGCAGCGTTCTGATTGGCTCCCAGCCTCTACATTCCGACATGATTGATTGGTTGCCAAAAACATACAAACACTAACTTTTATTATATACCAGATTATATGAGTGAGGACTTAGAAAACCCAGTTCAAAGCAGATATTGTGTGATTTTCTGCCTTAATATTCCGTGTTATAGGCTGTGTGGAAGGTCCCTGGGTTATGTGAGTTCCTTTGCAGACATCTGAAAAAAATTCCATGCTATGTGCTTTGAACCAGATTATATGAGGGTGGACTTAGAAAACCCAGTTCAAAGGAGATATGGTGGGTTTTTCTGCCTTAACATTCAGGGTTATAAGCCTGTGTGGAAGGTCCCTGGGTTATGTGAGTTCCTTTGCAGACATCAGTGGCAATCAATGCCCTCTGCCTGGTGCCTTAGAATGTTGGAGTGCCGAGGCTGGCCAATCGGAGTCCTTTATGCAAATACTCCCTCAGAACGTAGAGGCTGGGAGCCAATCAGAAAGCTGCCACATAAATACAAGCATACATACAGACAAACAAACATACATACAAACCCACAAACACTCTCTTTTATTATATACTAGCTTGGGGACCCGGGGGTGCCCGGGTTATTTGAGGAAGGCATTGTGTGCCAAGGTTGGTTCCTATTAGATATTTATGTGGCTTGCAGTGGTCTCAGGAACTTAGTGAAGGTACTGCGAGTCCCGGGGGCCTAGTCAGGAAAATCAAGTTGAGGGAGCCTAACAGTATTCCATATGCTGAGGCCTAGTCAGGAAAATCAAATTAAGGAAGCCTTAATGTTAATTCATACCTTAAACAGTATCCCATTAAGTGAGGCCTAGTCAGGGAAATCAAGTTAATAATCCTTACTGTCAGTTTTGGGCCTAGTCTGTGACGTGTAGGGGTTCCTTTGTTTTTGTGAAGTGTCTTGGGTGAAGGTATTAAACATTCAATTTCCAACAGAAAAAACTGTCAACTGGCTAACTTCAACTCCAGCCATTTATGTGAGTGAAGGTACTTCAAGTCCCGCCATCCATGGTCCATCCTCCCGCAAACTGCACCAGGATGTAGAGTGGGCCTTGGGGGTTCTGTGCGCCAAGTTTGGTCTTGTTCTCTCAATGTTGGGGGTCGCAAAGGGGTCGCAAAGTGTTTTGGCCTTAAACTCCCACCATGCCTGACTGCCTCAGGCCTTTTCCTTCCCCCGCTCTGCCACTTTAGCGTGTCGGAATGTTCGTGCTGGCTGGCCAATGGGAGCCGTTTATGCAAATAATCCTAGAGTGGCAGCCAATCGAAACGCTGGCACATATTCGCTTGGCCGCTCGGCCGCAAACACTGACTTTTATTATATGTAATAGACACACACACACACACACACACACACACTTTCTTCCATTTTTCTGTGTTTGTTATCTGTACTGTTGTATACAGATCAGCTTGTTCTTGGTTGTCCTTTGAGTACAACATGGCTGAGCAACCATGGAAATGCAAGAACCAACCTCTGAGACTGATAGACTGTGTTAGATGATTGGTAATTCTAGTCCGGCGCTGCTGTTTTGGCTGGCTGTGACTCTCTGGGATCTTCAGTGGGTTTTCCTTTTCACCCCTATTGCCTAGCATCGTTTTAGGTGGAAATGTCGTGAATTGAGCCAGAGACCTGCAGAATACAAAGCTAGCTCTCTCTCTCTCTCTCTCTCTCTCTCTCTCTCTCTCTCTCTCTCTCTCTCTCTCTGAATTAGATGCATTTCCGTTATATCAAATGAAAGGGATTGTGTAGGCTTTTCACCTATTGTCTGATTCATTCCTTGCACAGGAGAGGAGTCGCTCACAATTTTTGTGGACAAGCGGAAGCTGAGTAGGAGACCCGAAACAAGTGACCCCAGCCTTAACAGTACCATGGTGACTCTGGAAACGCTGCACCAACTGGCAGCCTCGTACTTCATTGACAGGGACAGCACGTTGAGAAGACTGCATCACATTCAGATTGCCTCCACTGCTATAAAGGTATGGGAATCGTCTGCATAAGCACACCACAAGACTGGTATTATTTATTATCTTACTAACGTACAACTGTGTTTAATCCATGTTGTTTAAGATCCCGCTTGCGGAGCTAGATTTTAATGACCAGGACCCCAGGAACTGTGTGTGCACACCCCACACCCACTGAGTCTGTTACGACTTCCTGTTTTGACCACAAGAACTTTAAAGTAGTTGCAGTCCTTCTTAGACGACACCGCATGGCTAGACCCCTTCCAGTCCGGCTTCCATTCCGGGCGTGGGACGGAGACGGTCCTGGTCTCCATCACAGACCAACTCCGCTGCCACCTTGACCAAGGCGGGTCTGCGCTGATTGTGTTATTGGACCTCACAGCAGCGTTGGACACAGTCGATAACAATCTTTTGACCCACCGCCTGGCCATGGCTGGAGTGAGGGGGACAGCCCTGAAATGGCTGACCTCCTTCCTCCACCATTGGTCTCAGCGAGTGAGGAGGGGAGAGGTGGTCTCCGAGGGCTCCCCATTAGTTTGCGGAGTCCCTCAGGGGGCCATTCTCTCCCCCTTGTTATTTAACATCTACATGCAGCCGCTTGCACAGCTGGTGCGGAGTTATGGGCTTGAGTGTCCCCAGTACGCTGATGACACTCAGCTCATTCTGAGGATGGAGGGCAGGCCTGGATCCGTCCCCGATAATTTCCAACGTTGCCTCGAGGCTGTTACTGGATGGCTGCGAGCCAGTAGGTTGAAGGTGAATCCAGTGGAGACGGAGATCTTGTGGCTGGACCGTCCGGGCGATGGGGATGTCCAGCTTCTGACCCTGGACGGTGTGGCGTTATGCCCATCGCCTTCTGTAAAGAGTCTGGGAGTTCATTTGGACTCCCAACTGACCATGGAGACCCAAATCTCCATGGTCAGAAAAACAGCTTTTTTCCATCTTAGACAGGCAAGGCGGCTGGCCCCCTATCTATCCCGGAACGACCTGGCCACGGTGATCCAAGCCACGGTCATCTTGATACTAGACTACTGTAACACGCTCTACGTCGGCCTTCCTCTGTCAGTGACCCGGAAGCTCAAGCTGGTGCAGAACACTGCCGCCCGGCTCCCGTCTGGTACCCCAGCAGGTTGCCATATTACACCTACCTTGCAGGATCTGCACTGGCTTCTAATCGAGCACCGGATCACCTTCAAAGTGCTGGTGCTTACCTTTAAGGCCTTGCACGGCCTGGGGCCAATGTACCTGAGGGACCGGCTTACCCCATATTGCCCTACGAGATCACTGCGGTCAGAGAACATCAATCTATTGGCAATTCCCCCTGTCAAGACGCTTAGGCTGACTGCGACCCGAAGGAGAGCTTTTCCAGTGATAGCTCCAACTCTATGGAACGCTCTCCCGCCCGAGACACGAGCCCTCCGAGACCTTATGTCCTTTAGGAGGTCCTGTAAGACCTTCCTCTTCCAACAGGCCTTCGGCTTATAAGACGCCATCAGTGTCCCAGTCTTGCCTGTTGATTTTATCTTTTATACTGTATTATGCTGTGCATGTCGTATTTGTACAGCGCATTGTGTTTTTAATGTATGGATATTTTAGAGTGCTTTATGTGTTTTAATGTGTTTTATTGTGTATTGCCCTGTTGTGAGCCGCCCCGAGCCTCCCGGGAGTGGCGGCCTAGAAATTCGACAAATAAATAAATAAAAATAAAATAAAATAAAGTAGCCATTGAAGTAGCCATCCCTAAATTTCTGTTGTGGACTCCAGAAAACATGTGGAGCTACTCCCACGTGTTGTTGTTGCTTTTTTGGCTCTACCAGGTGGCAATAAGCTCAAGGCCAGCAGAGGATTCTTAGGCATGATCAGGGTTGTGCTGTGATGATAACCTTGTGTCTGAACTGCACCACTTCAGAGCACCAGCGTGCATTCACAAGATGAATTCTTCTCTACAGAAGACACCTCTATGTGCATAGCAAGCAAGAATATCATACTAGTGAGATGACTAAAACAAAATCGTTCACCCTTGTAAACATGTAAGGTTTACTGTTCACCTTTCTTAAACCGTGGCAGGGCAGGCTATCCCACCGCTGCCACCAAATGTAAACAGGTTCCTAAACCTCGTACTGGATTAACTGTGGACGACTGACCACTGCTACCAATACTCAAGGTTTTCTGTCTTTATTAATAATTATCTTGCTGCCACCATTTGTCAATGCTTGACCACTGGATATGAGGGTCTTTGTGTACAAACGACTTCCACTGATGTTTTTGTTGAAAGTGTTTAACAGTTTATTTTACACAAATGGGCTCAAAGCTTAGGTGGTTTCAAAGTTACTCCGAAGAGGTACAAACGTGCAACTTTAAACAATATAACACTGGGGGTTTTCCCCTGATACAGTTACACACAAGTAACTACTTAATACTGGGTTACTCTCAACCCTGGGACTAAACTCTGTCCCACACACTTGGGTTTCCCTCAAACCCACACACAGAACTGAATTGCACACTGCAGTTCCTACAGACAGCTTGCTGCTTCAGCAACTCTAATTCCTAACTAACTCTGCTCACAGCAGCTGGCCAACTGACATTCTTCATCTGTCAGATGCAAAATGAACATTCTAAAACAACAGAGTGGCCTCTGTTGTCATGGCAACAGCCTCTGCCCAAAGCCTGCTGCTGGGAACATTCTACTGCTCACTCTCTGCAGCTTTCAAAGAATGTTCCTTCTAAACATATAAACAAACATGTGATTAACATATAAATAACCACCTCATCACTGACTTTTGTTTTTGGTGCAGATTTTTTTGTTTGTTTTGTATGACAGAGCAAATTTTCAGATAAACATTTGTAGTGACACAGTTGAGACATTAGTGTACCATCTTAGTGTGAAGAAGGGGAATTCCTGACAGGAATCAATCTGGGCCAGCAAACACCTCTCAACAGAGGATTCCCCCAGGCAGGAAGCAGCCAGACTTTGAAGCTGCAAAGCTATTAAATGCCGCCCGGGCGATAGGGAAATCCAACTGCCGACCCTGCATGGCGAGGTACTACACCCGTCATCACCACTAAAAAGCCTGGGTATCCATTTGGACCCTCTGCTGTCAATGGAGACTCAAATCGGGGAGAGAAGCACTCCCTATTGCCCAGGTGCTGGTGCTAATTGGAGCCGCATTCCAATCCTATGTGAACGGCCTGAGTAGGCCCAGCTGTGGAACTGTTGTGAGAACCAAGTTACGACGCCTGAGTACGTCACTACTTCAAAGCTTGTGGGACCTATTCAAGCTAGGTCCCAGAGATGGAAGCTATCCTTCGTCAACGTTTGGAGCTCCAAGCCAAGTCTCCACGGAACCCTGCCTGGGCCTTCTAGCTTCAAAGACTCTGTTTGCCAAGCCTTGTGCCAAGACCCTTTCCCTTGGATTTAGCCCGTTGGGGCAAGAAGACTCTCTTTACTTTAGTTCCTGTTATCCAAAGGACTATAGCCTGATTCCTGCTTCCTTTTGGACAATTTGCTGCTATCTGTTGCTGTTGTGAGAGCATCAATAGACTATAACTTCTAGCCTCTTTCCTTTATCCATTTATTCTGAACTAGCTGTACCTGGCACGCGTTGCTGTGCCCTATTTTGGAGATGCGAGGAAGTCTGAGTATGTAAGGGTTGGAATTGTTGTTAGTTATGTTGTTGTTGGGGTCATGGCTGTGTTGTTGTGGGTTGTTTTGGTGGGTGGGATGTTGAAGTCCTGTGGAGTTGTTGGTGTGTGGTGTTGCTGGCGTTCTGCATAGCTTGTGGATATACAATGTTTTGTGTCTTTCCGTCTGCTGTGTTGATGTAGAGGTTGGGGTACTTTGGAAGTGAGTGGAGGTACTTGAAATCCCATTATCCATGGTGTGTCCTCCTCTAAACTGCAGTCGGATGGAGTGTGGGTCATGGGGGGCATTGTGTGGCAAGTTTGGTCTTTATCGGTCTTGGTTCTGGGCCACAGTAGTCTGTGGGGAATGATGGGTTTTGAATGACTACAAATCCCATTATCCATGGAGGTACTTCAAGTCCCATAATCCATGGTCCACCCTCCTCCAAACTGTAGTAGAATGTAGCGTGGGTCATAGGGGCTCTGTGTGCCAAGGTAGGTTACTGTAAATTCAGGCCATACACAATGTCCCATGAGCTTAGGCCTAGTCAGGAACAGCAAGTTAATGAAGCCTTACTGTCAATTCAGGCCATACACAATGTCCAGTGAGCTGAGGCGTAGTTGGGAGAATCAAGTTAATGAAGCCTTACTGTCAATTCAGAGCGTAAACAGCATTCCATTAAGTGAGGCCTAGTCAGGGAAATTAAGTTAATGAAGCCTTACTGTCAGTTTTGGATGTGGTCTGTGATTTGTAGAGTGTAAATTTTCTGTGGGAAGTGAATTGGGTGTTTGTGTTTGTCCCTCAGCCCTTTGCCTTATTCTCCTCTGACAGTTTATTATGGGTTGGGATGTTCATGTTGGCTGGCCAGTACAGGAGTTATGCAAATCTGCCCTTATTGGCAGCCAATCATGTTGTCAGACTGTAGAGGCTGGGAGAGTCGTTGGCAGCCCCGGAGGATGCTGGGAAATGTAGGGTTTTTACTCGTTGTTTTGGGGGCCTTTTAGGTTTTGGGGGGGAAAGTTTCTTTGCTACAAACCTACCTTGTCTGAGGCCTATTTCTGTTGGCAAGTTTGGTGTCTCTGCGTTGTAAGGTTTCTCTGTTTGGGACGGTCGTTCCATGACGGGACCTCCTTTATATAATAAAGCAGGACTGTCCAACTGGCGGCCCCGGGGCCGGATCCGGCCCCATAGCCTGTTGGACACGGCCCCACCTATGCCCTCAGCCGCCATTTTTAAACTGCCTCGCAACGGTGCCGCCGAGAGAGGGAGAAGGGGGCGATAGAGGCAGGAGGAAGACAGCTGGCTCCTCCTCCCTGCCTGCATCGCCTCCATCCCTCTCGGCGCCGCCGTTGCGAGGCAGTTTGCAGCGGTGCCGCCGAGAAAGGGACAAGGCGGCACTACAGGGAGGAGGGGCCAGCTGTCTTCCTCCTGCCTGGATCGCCCCTTCTCCCTCTCTCGGCGGCGCCGCTGCAAACTGCCTCGCAGCGGCGGCGCCGAGAGAGGGAAGGAGGGGCGATCCAGGCAGGAGGAAGACAGCTGGCTCCTCCTCCCTGCCTGCATCGCCCCTCCGTCCTCTCTCAGCGCCGCCGTTGCGAGCCAGTTGGCAGCGGCGCCGCCGAGATCGGGACAAGGCGGCACTACAGGGTGGCGGGGCCAGCTATCTTCCTCCTGCCTGGATCGCCCCTTCTCCCTCTCTCGGCGGCGCTGCTGCAAACTGCCTCGCAACGGCGGCGCCGAGAGAGGGAAGGAGGGGGCGATCCAGGCAGGAGGAAGACAGCTGGCTCCTCCTCCCTGCCTGCACGCCCCTCTGTCCCTCTCTCAGCGCCGCCGTTGCAAGGCAGTTTGCAGCGGCGCCGCCGAGAAAGGGACAAGGCGGCGCTACAGGGAGGAGGGGCCAGCTGTCTTTCTTCCTGCCTGTATCCCCCGTCTCCCTCTCTCAGCGGCGCCGCTGCAAACTGCCTCGCAACGGCGCTGCCGAGAGAGGGAGAAGGGGGCGATAGAGGCAGGAGGAAGTCAGCTGGCCCCTCCTCCCTGCCTGCATCGCCCCCTCCGTCCCTCTCGCGGCGCGCGTTGCGAGGCAGTTTGCAGCGCGCCGCCGAGAACGGGACACGGCGGTGCTACAGGGAGGAGGGGCCAGCTGTCTTTCTTCCTGCCTGTATGGCCCCCGACTCCCTCTCTCGCCGGCGCCGCTGCAAACTGCCTCGCAACGGCGCCGCCGAGAGAGGGAGAAGGGGGCAATAGAGGCAGGAGGAAGACAGCTGGCTCCTCCTTCGCCCCTCCTCCTTCCCCGCACCGCGGCGCGCGCCGCGGGGGAGGAGGGGTGAAGGAGGAGGAAGTCAGCTGGCCCCGCCCCCCCCGCCCCGCCCGCCCCGCTATCGGCCCCGCCCCCGCTCACTGATCACCTGCGGCCCCCAGGTGATCAGTGACCTTCTACCGGCCCATGGGCCGGAAGAAGTTGGACAGCACTGTAATAAAGCATTTAATTTAATTTAATTTAATAAAACAACAATAAAGCATTTAATTGTTGCCAGTGTCAAGCGGTTTACTGAGGGGCCTTCAGGTCTATGGTGCAACAAAGCCGCTCCGAGCCCTCGGGAGTGGCCGCGTACAAGCCCAAATAATAAATAAATAAATAGCAAGGGAACACTGTACATCTAAAATGTTTCATTTCTCATGTTTCTGTGCTCTACAGCTGTCTTAACTGAGAAGTATCATATTTGAAGTGACGCGAGGTGACATAATTTTCACCAGAAGTGGTTAATTTTTAATTATGAAATACCTACTCATGCTTATTAGGAGTTAAATGGCAATCGAGCGCCTGCAAACTGGCCTCAAAACTAAAAACAGGTCAGATGCTGAAATGTATGTGCTGCTTATTTATACAAAGCCAGGAAACATTAATTAACTAGGCAGAATAGTAATTGACGGGATGGCAACATAAAAGGCTCAATACCTTTAATACAACATGATGTAGTCTTGATGCCGTCCCTGTACATGTCAAAGCATTTTAATAAAAGTTGGATGCACAACTGTTCTGGTTCCAGGTACATTTCAGAAGCTTAGATGTGAACAGAGTGTACAGATGACCTATGTGTTGATTCCTCGGTTGCGCTAATCCTGGGAACCGTTCCAAGACTGAACTCTTAAATACAGATGCTGCCAAAGCTTGCCGTACTTACCTTATGTTAAATTGGTTTTGTTGGGTTGTATTACTCAATAGATATGCGAGGCAAAAACACCTCTCATCTAAATGTCATTCTAGGCTCAAAATAATACATGGGTATTTCCCAATGCTTTTCAAACCGCTTCACTGAACGAGGGAGCATTGGCAGAAGAAGAAAGGAAGGATCATTCTCGTAGGGGCTCAACGCAGATGAGGTGTTTGTGGTTTGTGTGTGGTTTGGAGTAGAAATTTCAGCAAAATTAATGAACAAAATAAACCATACCAAAGGCACCAATCAACCATTTCCATGATGAGATTTTGAGTAGTAATTTTGCTACACTGGAGCCCAACATATCTGGTGGGATCAAAGACTGTAAAGCTTCCTTAAAATGCGACAGGGAGCTCAATATTAATGCGCAGGTTGATCTTGATTTTGTTTACTTACAGAGACTTTCAGGGGAGAGGCAAATTACTTTTTCCATCAATTTTTGTTTGTGTATAAAATATGAAAATTCTGATAAGTAGAATGTGTGTGTCGAGGTGTTGCCTAAACAAGTACATCTAAAATAGATTGCAGGGTGCCTTTGTTATACTTTGGAACTCTCAGTGACAGCAGTTATTTAGTAGTGCATGATCATTTAGTACATCTATATATATAAAAATCTTACATCCGTTATCATATGCATATAGGCAACTAAACCACGCAAGGCAGAAACACAAAACTAGCCCACATTGACTCACAACCCTACTCGCTATGTTTGCAGCTTTAAAAAACCCAAAAAATTAAAGAAAACACACTAAAAAACCAAAAACCGTTTGGGACTACAATTCCCATAACCCCCTGCGCCAGACAACAAAATGGCGCCCAGATTGAATCCGGGGAGCAGGGTGAGCTCCCGCTGTTAGCCCCAGTTTCTGCCAACTAGCAGTTTGAAAACATGGGAGTAGATTGATAGGTACCGCTTCTGCAGGAAGGTAATGGAGCTCCATGCAGTCGTGCTGGCCACATGTCTATGAACAATTCCGGCTTTTTGGCTTAGAAATGGCAATGAGCACTCCCCCCCCCCCTTGAGGTCGACATGACTAGACAATGTCAGGAGAAACCTTTACCTTTACTATATCCAAATTTAAAGTTTAAGACAGGGTCGAGTAAATGACCTTAAAACAGTGTATCTGTCCCATGGGCCATAGCTTGGCATCCCTGCTATAGATAACGACTATTATGGCTCAATTGCATAGTGGTATTAATGGCCCAATATTGGCAGTTCAGTTCAGTGTCTTGTCTATTTTGAGGGTGGGGGTTGAGCTCTCCCCCTCTGTATAGGGTTCTCCTTGGCTTTTCTTCGCAAAACGAAGATTCAGGAAGGACTCATCCCGCGGTTTCTACAAGTGCGTTAATGCTTGTCCGGAGGTTGGATGAGTCCTTCGAGCCTGTGCAATGGGTTTTTCTGGTGGAGCGCAGTGTGCACAGAACTGGCCTCACCCTTTAAACCAAAGGTTCGTCTGCCGGGGCCTAGCAAGCTTGGACGGTGGCAGCGAGGTCCTCAGGTCGTAGGTTTGGTTAGAGTTTTCTTCTTAGATGGTAGACCTTACAGCAGTGTTTCTCAACCTTCCTAATGCTGCGACCCTTAATACAGTTCCTCATGTTATGGTGACCCCTAACCATAACATTATTGTCATTGCTACTATAACTTGGGGGAGGTGGCGGTTGATTTTATCATTTTGAAGTTGCTGGGATTTATAGTTCACCTACAATCAAAGAGCATTCTGAACTCACCAACAATGGAATTGAAACAAACTCGGCACTCAAAATTCCCATGACCAACAGCAAATACTGGAAGGGTTTGGTGGGAGTTTGGGAGTTGTAGTTCACCTACATCCAGAGAGCACTATAGACTCAACAAGGATGGATCTGGACCACACTGGACACGAATCCTCAATATACCCAAATGTGAACACTGGTGGAATTTGGGGAAAATAGATCTTGACATTTGGGAGTTGTAGTTGCTGGAATTTATAGTTCACCTACAATCAAAGAGCCCCTTGCACCCCACCAATGATAGAATTGGGTCAAACTTCCTATACAGAACCCTCATGCCTTGAAGGGACTAGCTAGCGTGAGCCTCCATCCCACCTCTCACACTCTCCCTCACCCACACATGTGCTTCATGCTGCCATGCGCCAAGCACACTTTCTCTCCCCTCCCTGCTTGGAGTCTCAGAAACAGCCCTCCCCTTGGCTGGGAGGCCTGCCAATCACAGCAAAGGAGCGCTTTAGGTGGGGGAATTTGCAGTCTGTTTCCAAAAAGAAAGAGTAGGACAAGCAGAAAGATCTTCAACCTTCTCTGCCAAAGGGCTTCCTAAGACCATCAGAAATATAGGTTTTTGATGGCCTTTGGCGACCCCTCTGAAACCCCCTCACGACCCCCAGGTTGAGAAACACTGCCTTACAGGGTTAGACGAGCACCATCTGCCCGGGTTTGAAATCAGAGTTTTCCTTCTCTTAGGATGGTTGCCAAAAGGCTAGAGAGCCCACCCTGCCCATTGACGCTCTTGGCCAGACCCTTCGGTTGTGACCTGTCTGGCATGGGAGGCCCTACCGGGGGCTATTATGCCACCGCCAGCATAGATCACAACTTCACTAGGGCAGTGTTTCCCAACCTTTTTTGAGCCGCGGCACACTTTTTACATTTACAAAATGCTAGGGCACACCACCAACCAAAATGACACAAAATGACGCTCTAACACAGGAATACATATAGTTAATATGTTTTAAAATGTATTTATACACTCAGTGTGAAACCTGGGCCTGTTTTCATGAACACAACACAGATATCCTGGCAGGAATGGCAGAAAGACACAAACTTCCCACACAGAACTCCCATAACCAAGAAAAAATACTATAAGAGTTTGGTGGGTATTGACCTTGAGTTTTGGAGTTGTAGTTCACCCATATCCAGAGAGCACTGTGGACTCCACAATGTTAGATCAGGACCAAACTTGGCATGAATACTCAATATGCCCAAATCTGAACACAGATGGAGTTTGGGGAAAATAGACCTTGACATTTGGGAGTTACAGTTTCTGGGCCAGTTTCACACAATCAAAGAGCATCCTGAACTCTTGCAACAATGGAATTGAACCAAACTTGGCATATTGAACTCTTATTACCAACAGAAGGTACTGAAAGGGTTTGCTTGGGAATTGACCTTGAGTTTGGAAGTTGTAGCTCACCTACACCCAGAGAGCACTGTGGACTCAAATAATGTTATGTTTTTGTTGGTTTTCTATCCAGAATCACCATGTTGGAAGGCGGCTCACCACTTTAAGGTCCCTAAAACAGGTATGGGAAAACTTTTATGACAGAATCCCCTGTCATAAAGTCATAGAGCGAGGCTAGAAGAAGGGAGCCCGAGTGGAGAAGAAAAAGTGTTTGGCAGGAGGGGGAAGAAAGGGTACAGGAGGTTCCAATTTCCCACGGCACACCTGATGATCGCTCACGGCACACTAGTGTGCCACAGCACACTGGTTGGGAAACACTGCACTAGGATACGCGAGCTTCTCCCCCATGACAAGGGGCGCCAATGGAGAGGATAGGGTTATATGGTGGGGATAAAATGGGTGGTTAAGCAGAAAAGTGATAAGAGGAAAGCATGAACACACTCTTTTGACACGCATTATTTGCTTCAAATTTCATCCTACTAAGACCATACTGCAATGAGAAAACTCTTAACTCTAGATTCTGTGTATTTCTCTGCGTGAATGCCTAGTAGAGGGAATGTGGCCTTCGTAAAACACATTGAAATAAAACAACATAGTCTGTTAGGTACCAGCATACTCAAGACACAGACAACCCCATTCTACTAGGATGCACCTTTTTTCATGCCTCCCAGTGGTGCAGTGAGAAACTTTTAAGTGTCCCGTGCATTGCGCCAGTTCTTGTAGCCATGCTATGAAAGACATCACAAAATTCAAGCACAAATGTTGATCCATATTAACAAATAAGTTTTAGCAATTTTTACTGCAACCTAGAGCAAGCTTCAGGAGTCGGGGCAGCAAATGGGTCTTAATTTCCACAATTCTTTCAGTAATTACAGGAATGGCTCGTGGCCATTTACCATTACTAAGAAAACCCGCCCCTCTCTCAGGTACTGCAATAACTTTAACTTAGTTCAAGGGGAAAGGGAAACTCGTTGAGAGAGGTGAAGGGGATAATACCATAATACCTGCTGATCAGAAAATATAGTATGTCAAATCTGTCTATACTGATATATCTATATATATAAAAATCTTCATGCCGTAATTCCAGGCTTAAAATCCACAAAACCATTGAATGCAGAAACACCAAATTTGGCCACAAAACTGCAAATGGTACAAGGTGTGATCAACACTCACAAAATTTGAAAAACACAAAACCAATCCCTTAAAAAACACAAAGGTCTGGGGGACTACATTTCCCAACATCCTCGGCGCCGAAGGTGGACGGCGCATGCGCGGGAAACCAGCACATGCGCCGCAAAACCGCAACTCTCTCTCCCCTGCTCCATGTCGCGGACATCATGGCGATGCTGGACGAGCCCTCAGCTGCTGGGCCTCGGACTTGAGGAGGCCAGCCTCCTGGCCTGGCTGTTCTGTAGGCAAAGGGCAGGCCCCGTCTTCTTCGGCCGGGAGAGGAGGCCTATCTGGGGCGGCCGGTCCGGCTTGGCCTAGAGGCTCTATGGAGGGAGCCCGGGCGCCTAGCTGAGGAGAGGGCCCAGCTGGGCGCCCAGATGCGCGCCCACTACAAGACCTTCATCCGCTCGCCCGGACGCACAGCGGCTTTGCCGACACCAAGGCCGGCCTCGACCGCCTCCTTGTCCCCCTCCACCCACAGCTGCTGGTGAGGGACCCAGAGACCGTCTAGTCCCACCCCGTATTTTCTGCCAGGCAGAACAGGCATGTGGAAGTGGCCTGACAGGGGCCGGGGAACGAGAAGCCATGTTATGCACCATAAGGGGGGAGGGGGAATGGCAGGCCTGGCCTTGCATTCTGGGAGTGGTAGGACAACCGAACCAGGCCCTTCTCTCCCTCCCCCTCTTTCTTCACCGTTTCTATGGATGTGGGGGAACTACAGCTCCCAAAAAATCAAGGTCAGTTCCCCACCAGTATGCTCAGATGGTCATGAGGGTTCACTGAGCCAAGTTTCAGTTCAGTCCGCTGTGTAGAAGGACTTTAATAAAACAATAGCAAGGTCCAAATCCCAACTCTTCCTGATCTAACTGGTAAAGGTCTCTTATTGTTATCAAACAGAGGTTGAATGGCCATCTGTCAGGAGTCCTCTGATTGTGCTTTTCCAGTATGAGGGTAGAAGGGGGTTGCCACAGACTACGCCACAGCAACGCGTGGCCGGGTACAGCTAGTATCTTTATAATATGTGGCATTTTTGAAATTGGTAGGTTATTGGGGTTCTTTTGGGCCACACAATTAGAGCTGCAGCTTCAACATTCTACGCCAACCTTGGGCTTACGGTTCACTTTGGCACTAGTGATCTCTGGCTGAGCATTCCGAATGCCCCTCTATAGGCTGAAAATCCTGGATTTCATACATTGCTACCATGGCCGTTGAACTGAAAGAGAGTCTTATAATCTCTGAAAGGGCCCTTATAATGTTAATTATGTAGACCCAGTTTTTGTATTTAGTACAACTTTGGTCTTGGCAGGGTTTTTTTTTATCATCAGCATATGTCAGTATCCTATAGAAGATAAGTTTTTAACATTATGTACCAAGATAGTGGTACGTAATGACATTTCAATGTATGCATTGCTTTGTTTGAAATTTTTGTCCTTGTTTTGTAAATAATTGTTTTTGTCATGTTGTTAGATCTGAGGGGCTTTTCTGACTTACCAGAGGTGCTCATCTCCATTTCAAAGCCAAAGAGCTGGTGTTCCGTAGATGCCTCCAAGAGCATGTGGTCGGCATGACGGTATGGAGTGCCATTAAATTCCCTATTAATCTATTCACATATGCATGTTTTTGAACTGCTAGGTTGGCAGAAGCTGGGTCTAACAGTGAGCTCACCCCCGTTTCCTGGATTCAAACCACCAACCTTTTGGTCAGCAAGTTCAGCAAGCTCAGCAGTTTTACTGGGGGCAGTGTAGAATAAAGAAATAAAGAAATGTTTCTAGCAATAGAGGAAAATCTCTAAGTGGTCATTGGATAATGAGTGAATCCTGCAGTCCTAAATGGTAGGCAATGGACAAACTACATCACAAATAACAAAGTCACAAATGTATTGAGGGTACTTGATTGGATTGTTTTTTTATTGATTTGTCATTGTTTATCATGTTTACTTATATTTATCACTCAGTTATTTATTATATACTAGCTGAGGACCGGTTATTTGAGTGAAGGCATTGTGTGCCAAGGTTGGTTCCTAATAGATGTGTATGTGGGTTGCAGTGGTCTCGGGAAGGTGAAGGTACGAAGTCCCATTATGGTCCACCCTCCCAACAGCACCAGGATGTAGAGTGGGTCATGGGGGCTGTGTGTCACATTTGGTGTTGATATCATTATGAGGGTCGGTAGTCTCAGAAGGTGAGTGAAGGTACTTAAGTCCGCATCCATGGTCCATCCCCCCCAAACAAAACCAATGTAGGGGGGCAGAGGGCTTTGTGTGCCAAGTTGGTCTTGATTAGTCATTAAAGGGCGGCATCTTGGGAAGTATGGAGGACCGTCCATCATTCGTGGTCCACCCTCAATACTGCACCAGAATGTGAATGAGTCATGGGGGCTCTGGTGCCAAGTTTGGCCTGATCAGTGTTTGGAGAGGTTGGCAATGGCTGGGAAATGGGGAGGTACTTCAAGTCCCAACGTGGTCCCCCCGAACTGCATCAGGACCCATTGATCGTTTTGGGGCCCAATTGGCATGATTAA
>JARBWK010001567.1:0-18439 GCA_030556195.1 Anolis apletophallus | reverse complement strand
TCCCGGAGAGATCCGCGCCATCCGCTCTCTGCCCTTCCCGCAAGGCCTTGAAGACTTGGCTCTTTAGGAAGCGTTTGGCCCATAACTCAACCACACTATGTGCCATGCACGCCCTATTTCCCCAGATTCTTATCTCATCCCCAGCTGCCATGCTGGGAGCTGATGTTTAATATGTTTTTAACTGCTTTGATGTTTAATGTGTTTTAACTGTTTAATCTGTTTATTACTCACGGTGTTTTGCTTCTTCTGTAAACCGCTCTGAACTCCGGGTGAAAGCGGTATACTTCATCGAAGTTAATAAATAAATAAATAAATAAGCAAAATTATATTCAACAGAGGGTCTGGCATCCCCTCAGGCTGGCTTCACCAGCCAGGAGGGCCGGATCAAGGAACAGGTGGTCGGGCGAGCTGCAGCAATAATCTTATCGACAGCTTCTAAGAACATAAGAACATAAGAAGAGCCATGCTGAATCGGACCTCAGCCCATCTAGTCCAGCATTCTGTATCACACAGTGGCCCACCAGTTGTACACGGGGATCTCGAGCAGAAGGAGGGGCAAAACCCTGACCTGCTCCCGACCCCCACAACCAGTACCCGGGGAAATCCTGCCTACCTTAACCAACTCCGAGGTGGCACTTGAATGTACTTTTCAGTAACTACCGATACACTTGGTATCCATGAATCTGTCTAATCCTGCCTTGAAGTTGTTCAGGCTGACAGCTGTCTAACCTCTTCTGGAAGTGAGTTCCATAATCCAATGACCCTCTGGGTGAAGAAATATTTCCCTTTATTAGTCCTAATTTTCCTACCTTGGAGCTTCAGGTGCCCTCTAGTCCTAGTGTTTTGTGACAAAGAAAATAATTTTTCTTTATTCACCTTTTCTATCCCATGCATGATTTTATACACTTCGATCAAGCTTCTCGTCCAGTGGCGTGAACCGGTCGAAGGTGTCAATGTGGCCGGAAGGTCCCTGCGGAGGGCCGAGATCTTGTCTGCAAAATAGCTCTGAAAAGCCTCGGTAGTGAGGGCCTGATTATCACCGTTTGGGATGGTAGGGACCATCGTCAGAGACCTAATTATCTTGAACAATTGTGCTGGGCGTGAGCTCGCGAGACGCAATCAAGGTAGCGTAGCACGATTTCTTTGCTTCCTTGATGGCTTTCTCATAAGCATCTTTGAAAAGCTTATAAGTTGATTTCAAACCTCTGTCACGGAGTTTCCTCCACACGCTCTCTAGCCGTCTCTTCTCCCACTTCATCGAGCGTAACTCCTCAGTGAACCAATAAAGCGATTCCTACGGAGGGAGAGGGCATCTAGGGGCGACCTCATTGAGAGCATTGGACAGTTTGATGTTCCAGGCGTCCACCAGCTCATCGATGGAGGCACTGACAGACTCCAGATCCCTTAGACCATTCAGGAACCTAGAAGGTTCCATAAGTCTCTTTGGGCGAACCAAATTTGTTCGGCGCCCTTGCAGGGCGGGGAGCCAGTTCTATCCGGATTCTCAGGGCACAGTGATCCGACCATGGTACCTCTATAATAGAGGCTAGATTCACTTGGACGCCTGCACAGAACACTAGATCCAGGGTGTGACCCGCCTGGTGTGTGGGTCCGGAATCACAGAGGGAGAGTCCTAGTGTTGCCATGGTCGACACTAGGTCTACTGCTGCAGGTGAAAAGGAGGCCATGTCAGCATGGACGTTGAAGTCCCCCAGGACAATGAGCCTAGGAACCTCAACGCCCACTCCGACACGGTCTCCAGCAGCAGGGATAGGCTTTCAGCTGGTGCTAGGCGCTCGGTACACCAAGAGAAAGGCTATACTCTCCTGGGAGTCCCACACAAGGCCAACGGATTCAACCCCTGGGGCATTCAGCGCAGTACCGACCTGAGAGATAACATCTCACGGGAGAACATAGCTACCCCACCCCACCCCCCCCCCGCCTCCCAGTTCTGCTCTGGTGACGACATAACCCGGGGGGACCGACTCATGGAGGTAGATCTCATCACCATCCTGGAGCCAGGTCTCGGTCACACAAAATAAATCAGGTGTTAGCTCGGAAACAAAGTCTTGGATGGTGGCAGTCTTGTTCCTAATGGACCGGGCATTCACTAATACCAGAGTAGAAGGGGAGGAAGCTGGTAGTCTGCCAGCAGTGTACTGGGATAGGACACAGGTCAGAATGGGCCAGAGTCCGTTTGTGACTCTGGCGGATTCTCTCTATTGGCCTGCGCCTACCGCCATATGTCCCATTCCCACAGATCGTTGGAATCAGCCTCCTGGTCACTAGATCCCCTTGAGGTGTTGCGGGTTCAGCTTCCAGACCCCTTGAAAAGGGGACAAGGAGAGGTCGGGAGGTGGGTCAGGTATGTCCGTAGCGGGTGACTCCTTGACTCTGGGACCCAATCCAGTTGGAACGGGGCTGTATTCAGTCACTCCTGGAGAACGGATAGGGTCTGCATGGGAGGTCCTTTGATAGGACGCTCAACCTCTGGGTTGGCCGAGGGTGGTCGAGGTGGATCAGGTGGCTTTTGTGGAGGATTGAGCTCCCTGGGGAGTGAGTTACTTTACTGACCCTTGTGGGGGCTGATGGGTGGTTTTGTTCTCCTTTGGGGGTCGGAGAAGGTGGCACTTCTCAAGGAGATGTAGTTAGCCCCCCAGAAGGTTCTGGGCCTGTGCTTCATCCGCCTTCGATGGGGATTCTTTAAGGCCCATTTACTGCTAGAATCTCTATTAGGAATTCCCAATAGCTTGTCATCATGCTCCACAGTTGTCTGTTGGAGGTTGGTTGCTTGAACACGAGCCAGGTGCCTTTCTGCTTCCCTCAAGGGATGGTGCTTTAGGTTTTGGGGCTGCCTGTAGAGTAGATGGGCAGGCAGCTGAGGGGGAGGAGGGCAGGCAGCACTGGCTCCTCCTCCGGCCACGCCTCCGCCACGCGCGTCCGCTGTGATGGAGCCGCCTCCTGGCTATCAGGGGAAGAAGAAGAAATGGTGGAGGCTTCGACGCCATCTTGGAGGAATCTGGTCGATCGGGCGCCATCTTGGGGGAAGCTGGCCTGATGGCCCCGGCCCCCGGAGCCTGTAGCAAGGCCGCCCGACGCCGGGGGCGAGCTCCCGGGACCGTCGCCAGGACGGCAGAGACGTCAAGTAGGGAGTAGGGTTCTGAGGGCTGTGCAGACAAAGGGCAGTCTCCCGGTCCCTCAATTGAGCCGTCCCTGCTGGGCACACCAGGTGTTCTCTTCAGGGGTCAGACAGTTAATTATACTATTAAGAGAAAGGCATTATGGTATAACATTTAAAATTTTTATGGATTGTTTTTATGAGGGAAACCTAAGTGTTCTTGATTGTATATATAAGATTGGAATTTCAACATTGTTTTTAAGTGTATTTTTGTCTGTTAGGTTTTTTTTGTTTTTTCTCTCTTTTTTCTTTTTTGTTCTTTTCCTCCTGTTTTCTGTCTATGTATCACTGCATAATCAAAAAACCCACAATAAAGTTTTTTTAAAAAAAAAGAGGTCGAATACCACCATTATTTGAAAGATATCAAGGTGTTAGTGAAATGATCATCTGATACATGTATTTTCATTACCACCCTTACAGGGGCGGTCCTACAGGTAGGCCAAGTAAGCAGCTGCATAGGGTGCCATTTGGGAAGGGGGCGCCATCCTGGCTCTGCCGATGTTCCTCAGGCAGAGCCGCAGCTGCCTGCTTCTGGGCCCCAGCCTTGTGCACTCCGACACTGCTTCTGGGCATGCGCAGAGGTTTTCGTGCATGCCCAGTAGCTCCCTTGCACAGAAGCCTGTAAGCAAAGCTCTCCCTATCGGGCAGGCAGGGAATGCTTCCCCTCTCCCTTTGTCTCGCGCGTTTTTGCGGGAAGGAGAAAATAATCAGTGAAGGAAGTGTAAGTGAATGAAGGGCTTTTTCTCCTCCTCCTCTGTGACCTCTTCTCTCCCTCCTTCCTTTCTTCAGCTCTATTTCTGTCTAGACCTGAGGGCCTGAGGCTATGAGGAGTTGTGGGAGTTGGAGTTCAAAACACCTAGAGGGAGGGAGGGAGGGCCCAGGTTTGCCTGTATTCGACCTCATTTGAACATTTTGGCTGTTTTTCTATTTACATTTACATTGGGATCCTAATTTTGGACTTATGGGAGACTCCTATGAATTATGAGACGGGTGGTAGGTAATATATTCTGATTTTGATGCATTTAAATTGCATTTCTTGTTGATTATTATACAGTTCTGATTAATATTGTCTTGCAATATAATAAAAATACAATATAACAATAGAATAATGATATATTTTATATTACATGTAATATTACAAACAATATTGCAGTATAGTAGTATTGTACAAAATAGTAATATATAATATTTTATTTTACTTTATTTTGGGTTATTTGAGTTTTATAGGAGTAATGAAAATATTTAGTAGAGGATAATTTTATTTAAATAAATAATTTTATTTATTATTTTATAATAATAATAATATAATAGAATGTTATATTATATTATAATGTCAATATATTATAATATAATTATATTGTAATGTAGTATAATATAATTATGATATAATATAGTATGAGTATGGTATAATATATTGTATATACATTGATACAATATAATACTCCTAATGGTATTGTGATATTATAATTGTATATTTGTTTTACATGGGGGGGGGGGCAAAATAATGTTTTTGGGGCGCCAAAATAATGTTAAGCTTACCATTTAAAATTACCTCAGACCGCCCCTGCACCCTTAAACACTTTCCATTAACTCACTTCCCAGTCAAAAATGTAAATCATCCCATCTCTTAATCTCCTATGACTCATACTAAATTATTACCAATAGCCACAGAAAGACACATTTGACTACAATAAGAAAAGCAACTGACACTTTGAAGTATTCAGGAAGAGCATGGGAGGTTTCTCGTCTTTAAAAAAATTCTTTTTTGAAAAATTGTCAATTCGAATAAAGATCTGTTCAAACAGTTAATATTACAGGTACATTTAGCTGTGACAGGATTATCATCTCCTGTCACACTGAGAGACAGTGATAACTTTCAGTTTGATATTTTCAACAAAAAAGAGAGGTTTTATAGTACAATCTTCAATACAAAATATTGAATCTTCAATACAAAATAGATCTTCTTTATGGAAACATCCAAATAGATAATGGTCACATTAAATTTCATTGTCTTCATTGTTGATTGTACCAGATGGTATGTATCATTTGAAACTAAGTGAAAGTTTCCCCTGTTTCCTAACTTGCTTGTAGAGAAGCAGGGCTGGTTAAGAGTGCTAGTTGTCCCACAGGAGTTTTTGAGACCTCAAGCATCCTAGTTTGCTATTTTGACCATATTCTGATGTTTGTTGAGCACATGTCCAGGGTTTCATCTGTTGGAGGATATGCAATCAGTACGCAACAGACTTTTGAGGATCATACAACATTTTAAAGTTTTCTTCTGAAAACTTATTGTCTATCTGCAAGTTATAGGGTATTACGAGGGCGGGTCAATAAGTCTGTGACTTTTTGAATTTCCTGCCTCTTAACTGAAAGGACAACGGAAGATGCCGAACGTTCTGGACGCCCAGTTGAGGTCTCTACACCCGAAACAATTGAAAAAAATTCACGATATGGTGTTGGCCGATCGGAGATGGAAAGTGCGAGAGATTGTGGAAGCCATAGGCATCTCACATGGCTCAGTGGTTTCAATTTTAAATGACCACTTAGGTATGAGAAAGCTTTCTGCAAGATGGGTGACGCGTTTGCTCACAATCGACCACAAAAGCAATCATGTGACAATTTTGCAGGAGTGTTCAACTGCAATATGGATGAGTTTTTGCACCATTTCGTAACCGTGGATGAAACGTGGATGCACCACAACACACCAGAGACCAAACAGCAGTCATAATGTAGCAGCAAATTGGGAGTTATGGAACTCCAAGTGGCAAGTTACCTCTTACCAAAACGGCGGCATGGATGTGCGGGCGCAAGGATGAGAAATCACGCAACAACTTCACTGCTCAAGATGAAGTCAAAGATTTATTGATTACACCAGCTGGTGGGGTTGCCCACAGAACGTGCTGCGATAAGGGGCAAAGGCCCCGGTCATCCTTAACACAAAGCTCTTATACCCTTCATGGCGGCATCCACAAAGCCCGCCCTCCTTCATAAACATTTTACAAACATCATTGGCTGGTGTCACAGAACATTTCATTAATCCAATAAAACATAACATTTTCATTTGCATCACATCTTAATCCCCTCCTACTAGTTAGAACAATGAACATTTCTATGGTAGTCTTTCCCACAGTACATCTATCAGTGGCTGGGACTCTCATGTTCCCAACTAGCAACATTTGGCTTCTGCGGACTCCTTGCCAGCAACGGAGGGGGCAGAATCCCTCTGCTCATGCACAGTTCTTATCCATTTGGCACTAAGGTAAACAAACCTCACGCCTTGTACTGTTAGACCAATCTGAGCCTACGTTATCTACGCTAGGCACGGGGTGTACTTTGGCAAATCACAGCATTGGCTAGAAGCACCAATCATAGTGTAACATTCCCGGAGTCAGTGCCTGCTTGATTCTTGGCACAGAAACCCCCTTTTCTAAGCTCTACACGTGTGCAGCATCACTCTCTGACTGTACTTCTGTTGGAAAAGTACCAAAACCGCTTTATTCCAGAGTTTTTCTTTTGTTGGTAACTCAGCACATGGAGTTACCTACACATACGTCTGGAACCTCTCAAGAGTACCAATCCACTCTCCAATCCCTCTTGGCCATGGTTTGCACAGTCCTGACTGCATGTGCACTTTTCACTGCACCTACGGATTTCTGTATTGCAAAAGCACAACATTTCAGCATTAACGGTAGGCAGCACAGGATAATCATTACAGAGCAGAAAATCACAATGATTAACATCACAATTGAGCGTAGCCATTGAAAATTCGGAAGCCAGCTCATCAGGTAGCTCCAGAAATCACCTGGGGCTTCATAAGTCTTCTGCACCTCTCTAGCAACACCCTGAATCTTGACCAGGTCAAGTTCAATGTCGCCAGTCTTTTTTATGAAATGACAACAGGTTGTGTTTAACCACACACACAACCCACCTTGCTTGGACAGCAGGTAGTCCAAGGCTAGTCTCTGTTGCATCGCAATGCCTGCCAGGGAATCTACCTCTACCTACAAAGAGGACGTCCCTTCCAGAGTATCATTGGCCAAAGACTCTAAGCCATATGATAAGACACGCAGTTGTTTAACATTCCAAGCCACACCCATCCTGGGTGCCACAATTGCTAGAAGCCTCTGAGCTTCAGTAAGAAAAGTCTTGTCTGGGTCATATCCATAGCGCTGCACCTCAGCGGCCGAACGCTTCTGGATATGCATGTATAAGTTAGTAACAGGTGTCATCTTGGGGATCACTCTCAGGCCCCCAGGCCGCAGTGTGCCAAGGGTGCAAATTCCACTCCAAGCTACAGGAAGCACTGGCCCCGCCCATTTTCCACAAATCCAAAGAACACCAGTGGGAAGGCCAGTCGCACGGAGCCCTGTGCGTCTGGCTGACATATTCTGGGCCAAGTTCACTATAGCATTCTCATGATGGTTTCCAAACAATATGTGAGTGCAATTTGAAATTTCCCATCCCCAAGTCCAAATGCCTCTTTTCCTCTGGCCACAACGTGACCTGTATCTGCTATGCACAGTAATCGTGTGATTACATGCAGGATAAGAGCCTAGCTCAACACGATTGAAACGTTCATACATGCCATGCTTCTGACTTCCTGTTTCATACATCCTCCCATCATTCTCCCATTTGAAGCATAGCGATGCTTCCAACGCAGGAGAACGGTGTGTGAGCATAAACTGAGCCTGGTCCACGTCCCTTCCCAAGAGTTCCTGCTTACATTTGGTGTCATTCCACTCTTTCAATGTCAAAACTGCACTTGGGACGATCGGCCACCCCTGCCTGTGACTGGACGGCCAATGGCTGCAAATCCAGCATGAATTCAAACTTAATTCATGTGACATGTTAGTTACCAACCTATGAAACATATTTTGGTCCCAACCCGCATGTATCCCAGTAATGTACAATGTCAATATCAGAGCCATATATCCAAACACTGTCCTTACTCCCACTGGGCGCTCACTCCTGTAACTCTGTCCCATTAGGATGCTAAGCCACCACCTCAGTGAGAGCGCCTTTGGCTCTGTCCATCTGTCTTTCGTTGGACCGCAATATCTGGAGTTGGGAGCGTTGATCTCAGCTGACTCTTCTGTGGCCTTCTCCTCACCCCCTAAACAGGGCTTTGCTGATTTTTGTAAATCCTTAGTTTTAGAGGGTCGTTTGGATCTATGGAAGACCCCAAAACAACCGGTGCTTTCTTCACTCGAGTGTAGTGAACCCACGGACGTATACCCTCGACCTTTACCGCCGTTGGAGTGCTCAACAGCACGGTGTAAGGACCACGCCATTTGGGCAGCAGCGGACGAACGCTCCACTCCTTGATCAGCACGGACTCGCCAACTGAAAAAGAATGCAGAGAGGTAGTAGGGATAGGTGGATGCAAATCTGCTGTATACTGGCTAAGCCTCTCTAACTGTTTCCCTAACATCTGCACATCTTGCAAAGTTTGCTGGTGTCCCAGCACATGGCTGTCCGAAGATAGTCCACTCATAGTCTTTAAGTTCAATGGAGGCCTTCCATACAAACGTTCAAAAGGGAAAGTCCTGACTTCTTATGGGGCGTGCATCTGACTCTTAACAGGGCCAAAGGCAACGCCAGCCTCAATTTAACTTAGTCTCTTGACAAATCTTTGCTAAACAGTTCTTTAAAGTTCTGTTGGCTCTTTCCGCTCTAGCAGATGATTGCGGGTGGTACGCACAGTGAAGACGCCACGTGATACCTAATAGTTTACACAGTCCTTGTACCACGTGGTGTACGTAAGCCGGCCCGTTATCTGATCCTATCTGTAAAGGCATGCTGAATCTAGGAAT
Organism: Anolis apletophallus; assembly: GCA_030556195.1. Classification (NCBI taxonomy): domain Eukaryota; kingdom Metazoa; phylum Chordata; class Lepidosauria; order Squamata; family Anolidae; genus Anolis; species Anolis apletophallus. Next base: position 9,448 of record JARBWK010001567.1, on the reverse strand, counting down.
AATGTCTTTCATGAGTGCCTTTACTACCTCAGCTGATTTTTCTGTACGTGTAGCAAAAGCTTCAACCCAACCTGTGTATGAATCCACAAAAATCAACAAATAACGGAAACCTCCACTCCGGGGCATTTCTGTAAAGTCTGTAACCAAAACTTCAAAGGGCCAATTCCCTTGATACTGTATTCCAGGCGCTTTCAAAGGACCTTCTCTGGGGTTATTCTTTGCGCATGTCCAACATCTCTGCGCAGCCACAGCCGTCAGGCTGTGCAGACTGTTGATAAACATTTGCCTCTCCAGGAGCGCTGCCAGGGCGCTCTTCCCTAAGTGTGTGTTCTCATGGTAAAACTGTACTATGTGCCACGCTCTTGTCTTAGGGACAAACACGCGGTTATCTGGCATTTTGATGAAACTCTCTTCCCATTCTCCTCCCTCGCTCAGGGCCCATTCCTCTTCCTGTCTAGTGTAATGACACCTTTCCACTTTGGGTCCTGAGTCAGTGAGATTTAACATTACAGATGTGGGTTTCTGCATAGCTACTTCTCGGGCAGTCAAATCCGCTAACCTATTCCCTTGAACCACCGGGTCATTTCCTCTCTGATGTGATTTACAGTGCATAACAGCGACTCTACTAGGAAGCCAAATAGCATCCAACAGAGCCAACATTTCATCTGCATATTTGACAGCCTTTCCAGCAGATGTCAAAAAGCCTCTTTCCCTCCACAGTGCTCCATGAGCATGCAGCGTTAAAAACGCAAAACGAGAATCAGTATAGATATTAACCCTTTGCCCTTCGGCCAGTTTCAAAGCACGAGTTAATGCAATCAGCTCAGCCAGTTGGGCCGAAGTTCCTGGGGGCAATGGTTCCGCCTCAAGGACCCCATCTTCCCAGGTAACGACAGCATAGCCAGCATGACGCATTCCCTCTCTTATGAAACTACTCCCATCCGTGTAAAGGGTTAAATCTACCTGTTCCCAAGGGAAATCACGCAGATCTGGCCTACTGGAATAAATCAAGTCCATTGTCTCTATGCAGTCATGCTCTGAGGACTCTGAGGGGCTAGGCAAAAGTGTTGCCGGGTTTAACATTGGGCACATCTCCAAGGAAACGAGGGGTTATTGCAAAGAACCCCTTCATACTTAGTCAGTCTCTCATTCGTCAGCCAGCGTGGACCTTTGGAATCTAACAATGCTTTGACATGATGTGGGACTCTCACTGTGAGTGTCTCCCTAGTGTGAGCTTGGTAGCTTCTCTGATTAAGTCTACCGCAGCTGCAACAGCCCTTAAACAGGGTGGAAGACCCTTTGCTACTGTGTCTAACTGCTTTGAAAGATAGGCTACAGGGCGTTGCCATGTACCTAAACTTTGTGAAAGAACCCCTATCGCTGTCCCATCTCTCTCTGCAGCAAAGAGATAGAACGGTTTGTCTAAGTCTGGCAGCCCTAGCGCTGGAGGCGAGATGACAGCTTCTTTCAGCGTTCTGAAAGCCTGGTCACAGTCCTCTGTCCATACAAATGGATCCTGATTACTTCCTTTGGTTGCTTGGTACAATGGCTTTGCAATGACAGCATAGCTGGGAATCCAGTGTCTTACATAAGAGGTGGTTCCTAGGAACTCCCTCGTTTGTCTTCTATCTTTGGGAGTTGGGATTGCACAGATGACTTCCTTTCTCTCAACTTCCAAAACTTTGCTTCCCTGGGTTAAACCAAAGCCCAAATACTTGACTTTCTTTTGACATAACTGTGCTTTCTTTTTGGACACTTTGTACCCTTTCTCTTCCAACACTTTCAACAGTTCTAAAGTGTAATGTTTACATCCTTCCTCAGTCTTTGTGGCGACCAGCAGGTCGTCAACATACTGAAGCCACACTCCTTCAGTCTCTGGAATTTCAAAATCTGACAAGTCTTTAGCTAAGGCCTGGCCAAAGATGGTCGGTGAGGAATGATAACCTTGCGGAAGTCTGGCCCATGTGGCCTGACGACGCTGTCCTCCTCAGGAGCCTCCCATTGGAAGGCGAAGATGGGCTGTGAAATAGGAGCTAGTCTAATGCAGAAGAAAGCGTCTCGGAGATCTAGTACTGAGAACCAGATTGCTGTACTTGGAATTAAACTCATCATAATATATGGATTTGGAACGACAGGAGTTAATGACACTGTAGCTTGATTGACAGCTCTAAGATCTTGGACAATGCGAAACCTCCCATCTGGCTTACGGACAGGAAGGAGGGGCGAATTCCATGGGGACTCGCAGTAAACTATAATCTCATGACGTAACAGTCTATGTAACTCTTCTTGAATTCCTTCTACAGCATCTCTACTGATAGGGTATTGGGACTTTCTCACGGGAAGCTGACCAGTTCTTATCTGTATCACTACAGGGGCAACATTTTTCGCCATCCCTGGTTCATTATCTTCTGCCCAAACCTTGGGAGTTTGTTCCCAACACCAATGTATCTCTTTCTTCCTGACCTGTTTCACTCTAAACAATCTGTACTCTTCCTGCCCTGGGACGGTAAGTTCCAACTGGCCTGTCTCCAAGAACTCCAATCTTGCCCTTATCTTCGCCAAGATGTCCCTTCCCAGCAGGGAATGGGGCATTCTGGTACATACAGTAATTGATGTATCACTTCTCTGCCCGCAATGTTGCACCTTCTCTTCTGTAACAAAGGACATTTCTGTGGCTTGCCTGATACACCAACAACCTTGATCTGTTGATTACTAAGGGGTGCTATTTTTTGTTCACTACTGACTTATCCGCTCCTGTGTCTATTAGGAACTTTATGCGCTGACCTTCCACTTCTACGGCAATCAATGGCTCATCTGGGTCAAGCAACAGAAAAGCTTTGCCAACATTTCAACATTCATCTTCCCATTCTGCTTCTTCCTCTTCTTCCTGTACGGCAGCAGCCACAACAGCCTTCTCATAAGGCCTATAGCTTCCTCTGCCTCTTCCTCTTCCTCTTCCTGACCCTCTAACTGGTACTTTGGCTCTTTTTGCACTTGCATCACTTTCTTCTGACATTTCTTCTACACAATCTTTTTCCAGTGGCCTTCTTTTTACAGCGGGCACACTGATTTCGACCCAACTTAAACTGTCCTCCATCATTTGCTCTTCCTGACCCTCTTCCACGACTATTTCCTCTTCCTCTTCCTGACCTTTCATCCATCATGCTCAACAAAACTCTGTATCCCTCTCTTTTCTTCTTATCTTTCCTTTCTTCCTCTACTTGCTCTCTTGCCATAAACACCTGATCAGCTATTGCCAACAATTCATTCAAAGTCTTTCCCAGAAACCCTGGCTGTTTCTGTATTTTCTTTCTGATGTCTGGAGATGATTGGGAAATGAAGGATTGCGTTAGGGCAACCCTCCCGTCGTCTTGCTCTAAATTGTAGGGGCTGTACTTTCTGTATGCTTCCTCTAGACGTTCTAGAAACGCAGCAGGCGTCTCAATTTTATCTTGTTGAACCCCTTGTATCTTCTGAATACTGGAAGGCCGGGGTGGGCCCTTCCTGATTGCTGTTAAAAGAATTTGCTGAAAGTCTCTAATTCTATCTCTCTGATCCGCATCATTCGGATCCCATCTCGGATCTTGCTCTATTGGGAATCTGGCATTCCCATATGCAACTGCCTCCGCTTGCCCATGTCCTTCTTGAGCTATCAACCTAGCTTGATTGATAATGCATCTTCTCTCTGCCGCAGTGAACAGGGCATTTAGCAGCTGCCGGCAATCCCACCAGGTCGGATCATGTGTCGCAATTATGCCTTCCAACAGATCCGCCATAACTCTTGGCTGTTCAGAATAAGGAGGAGTATTATGCTTCCAATTAAACACGTCACTACTTGAAAACGGGACTATCTGATAAGCTTGTAGGACCCTGTTGTGCACGTCCAGTAACGGCACCTGTCGGATGGGCAACTCCAAAACCCTCCTCTCTTCTTCCTCTGCTTGCCTTGCTTCCTGAACCCTGGACTTGCTTCTGGTCCGGATTGGGGAAGCTGCTTGTCTCACTCTGTTCCTTCTGCTTAATTCCGGAGAGCGCTCTATCGCTCTTGCGGACTCAAAAGAGCGGCTCCTTTTGACTCTGGGGGATTGGGCTGTCAGCCCCCCTGAGGCTCCGGAGTATTCTTCCTCCCCCTCTTCATCTTGAGGACGCTCTATCATCCTTTCAACGTTTGGGGTGGGCCATCTCGCTCCTTTTTCTATCTCCCTTGCTTCTTCTATGGGATAGTGTATTTCCATTGAGAGAGGGGCCTGATATGCAGGTGGTTTTTCACAAAACGGGTTGCGTTCTGAACGGGGAACAGGGTAGGCCATTGTCGATTGTGAGTGAATTAAAGGGGCCGCAGCGGTTGGGGACATTGCCAAGGCTGATGGAAACGTCCGCTTGAACCCGCAGTTGGCAGGCTCCCTAATTCGAGGTTGAAAAGTCATTGGGGGATTCATTGGGATTGAAATTGGCGCGATGGGAACAGGAAGGAGTGCTTGACTCGCCGGGATCGGCGCGGTGGGGACGGTCGGGATTGGTGCAGTCGGAACAGGAGGGACCGCCTCAGATTGCGTCACAGCCGGGGACGTCATCTGGACGGCTGGGCCTGTCCCAAGGGTGGGGGCTATGACTTGGGCTTGCTCTGGGACGTGCAAACTTGCATAGAGCGGAGCGCAGTGGCCTCCCCGCTCCTGTGGCAGCTATATGTCTCTGCCTCGGTCTTCTCCTTAAGGGTGGAAGATCTTCCGGCTCTGCCGGTAGAACCGGAGGGTTTCTCCCTGCCTTTCGGCTAACAAAACAACCTTTCTTCTCATGCCCCTTTGGGCCTGCCCACCAAACACCCTCTGCAACCATTCGTTCCCATGTTGCGGAGTAAATCCATTGATCATTTGGATGCACTTCGAAACAATAAGATTCTAATTGCCTACACTTCCTCAAATCCCAGGACCCTGATTTTGGCCAGCTAATCTCTTGGACAGCAGGCCAAACCTCTGTGCACAAATTCTTGAGCTCAAACTCTTTCAGATCTTGGGGCTTTCCCTCTACTGCCAACAGACAAAACCTGTCCCAATTGTCTAACACACATTTCAAAAGGGTCTCTTTCTCCTGCTTTGATCCTGCACCACCCATCTCTCTGGCCAAGATCAAAGATCACTTCAGTGCTCACCCCCAACCCAATGTGTGTCCCCTACGTGTTAGTGCTTGAAAAATCTATACTTGCCGATTCCCGCAGACCTCAGGACGTCTCCCTCGTCACCACTCGGTTTCGTCGGATTACTCGCTAGGTGCCACGGACATCCGCCACCCCCGACTTTCTCTGCGCGCTTTCTGCTACCGGATTGCTCACTAGGCACCTGGAAGGTACCCCCGGTTTCTGCTTGCCGGATTTCTCACTAGAGGCGGCTTTCTCAAGCTGCCCCCTCCGGACTTCCTCTGGCCTCTGGGTTCATCGGCAGTAGCGGCAGTTGCAGTCTCTCATGTCAGCAGGCGTTGGTTTGGGACGAGCCAGGTAGCCGGTCAGTTGGTGGGGCCCCGTCTCAGCCCTCCTGGGTCGTCTCACCTCTCCGCTCGAGAGCGAGAGCCGTCCAGTCAGCTGGATTGCGCCTTTCTCACCACAGTCCCATCTAAATTGCCTTTTGGGATCACGTCGGGGTCACCAAGATGTAGCAGCAAATTGGGAGTTATGGAACTCCAAGTGGCAAGTTACCTCTTACCAAAACGGCGGCATGGACGTGCGGGCGCAAGGATGAGAAACCACGCAACAACTTCACTGCTCAAGATGAAGTCAAAGATTTATTGATTACACCAGCTGGTGGGGTTGCCCACAGAACGTGCTGCGATAAGGGGCAAAGGCCCCGGTCGTCCTTAACACAAAGCTTTTATACCCTTCATGGCGGCATCCACAAAGCCCGCGCTCCTTCATAAACATTTCACAAACATCATTGGCTGGTGTCACAGAACATTTCATTAATCAATAAAACATAACATTTTCATTTGCATCACATCTTAATCCCCTCTATTTGTTAGAACAATGAACATTTCTATGGTAGTCTTTCCCACAGTACATCTATCAGTGGCTGGGACTCTCATGTTCCCAACTAGCAACATTTGGCTTCTGCGGACTCCTTGCCAGCAACGGAGGGGGCAGAATCCCTCTGCTCATGCACAGTTCTTATCCATTTGGCACTAAGGTAAACAAACCTCACGCCTTGTACTGTTAGACCAATCTGAGCCTACGTTATCTACGCTAGGCACGGGATGTACTTTGGCAAATCACAGCATTGGCTAGAAGCACCAATCATAGTGTAACATTCACGGAGCCAGTGCCTGCTTGATTCTTGGCACAGAAACCCCCTTTTCTAAGCTCTACACGTGTGCAGCATCACTCTCTGACTGTACTTCTGTTGGAAAAGTACCAAAACCCCTTTAATAACAATAAATAAATTGGAGAAACGTTCAACAAAGTGTATAGAGCTCAACGGAGACTATGTTGAAAAATAAAATGATTTTTTAAATCCAAAAACCTGTTTCATTCAAAAAGTCATGGACTTATTGACCTGCCCTCGTACAAGGCATAATGATAACGTTTGTTGAATTAGGCCACCATTCAGATATTGGTACAGTGGTTAAATATCAACCGCTGAGCTGCTGATATTTAATGTGACCATTATCTATCCTTCTGTGCCTCGCCCTTGATCTTATCTCCAATTCCTCCTCAGATGCATGGAACGTTGGGGACACTGTGTATTTGTCAAACTTAATATACAATTTTTCTAGCAAAATAAGTAAATATAGTCCCTTACTACAGTCATAAAATGACTCAGGAACCAGGTGGTGGGATTATAAGAGTGATTGAGGTGTTAATTCAGTATAAATCAGTTGCAGGGTATCCTGCAGGATAAAGGAGGAGCAAGAAGGCCATCTTCAAACAGTACAGAACTCATTCAGTAAATCATTAGTCCAGTTTAAATATTCTGTCAGTGTACGGTGATCAAAGGACTGACAAAATTGCAGCCATAAAGCCATTAAATGTTTATTTACAACTATATACAACACATAGCAGTTGCATCTGATTGCTCCGTAACATCATGAGAAGAGAAATAATGGTAATTTGCAGTTTCTGTTATCAGTCCTAGTCATGCCTCCAGCATTTCAAAGTGATGATTAAAGTCTGGTCTCATATCAGGAAGCAGGAACACATTTTACAGTCCACGCTAGGAACACTGAAACATTCTGTGATTCATTAACTACATCTATGCTGGACAGCATTTCAAACACACATCTTGGTTTTCTTCACGAACGAAGATTCAGGAAGGACTCATCCCACGCTTTCTACAAGCGCGTTGATGATTCAGAGGTTGGATGTGTCCTTTGAGCCTGTGCACGCTGGTGGAGCGCAGCGTGCACAGAACTGGCCTCACCCTTTAAACCAAAGGTTCATCTGCCGGGGCCTAGCAAGCTTAGGACGGTAGCAGCGAGGTCCTCAGGTCATAGGTTTGGTTCGAGTTTCCTTCCCTTAGATGGTAGACGTTACAGGGTTGGACGAGCACCATCTGCCCAGGTTTGAAATCAGAGTTTTCCTTCTCCTAGGATGGTTGCCAAAAGGCTAGAGAGCCCATCCTGCCCATTGACGCTCTTTGTCAGACCCTTTGGTTGTGACCTGTCTGGCATGGGAGGCCCTACTGGTGGCTATTATGTCACCGCCAGCTCACAACTTCATTAGGGTATGCAAGCCTCTCCCCCACAACAAGCGGGCGCCAACGAAGAAGTCAAACACACATAGCTTTAAAACACACACACACACTATTAAGTCTCCTAGTAAAATTATGCACAGCACCAACATATTCCTCAAGAAGTAAAACAGAATCATAAAAGGCCAGGAGAACACAAATAGGATTAGGAGATTGTAAGCAACAAAGCTGCCAGGTTGTGTCTGGGAGATTTAGAACACTCCCCTCTAGATACCAGGTGCCTACTTAGGTCAGTGTCTCCTACTTAACAATCTATGGGAAGAGCGCAATCTCTCTTTGTCTCTTCATTAGTCAATTAATGATGGCAATGGGTCTTCAGTGTCTACAACTTCCTAATGAGTGTTGGACCCCTCTTTGCCTCAATTCCTGGTTCCTCAGAATGAGAGACGCCACTGGCATTGGGAATTGGAGGTTCCTGGAACTCTGCCTCCACTTCTTTAACTCTGGAGGATGAGTTATGATACATATTCTGGGACTGAAATTGTGTCTATATTTGCAATATTCTATTACAATTGCCCTCGTACAACCTAGAAAGAGGTATATCTGCACTGTACGGTGACTCACCTCATGCTTTCCTTTAATATATTGGGGCAGGGATTACATACAGCTAGTTCTGCCACATCAGCCTGAAGAAGACCCATTGGCACGGCATCTCTACCTGAAAAATTAGCCATTCTATGATAATTGTTATCGAATGTCATTCCATAACACTAGGAATGAGCTAGCACTTGAATCTTGTTTTTCCTTCCCTTTGTTTCCTTTTTTCTTCTCTTTTCTTATGTGTTGTGCCTCCCAGCCATTATTTAAAATGCTAAACCACTTTGTCAGAAAGATATGTGAGAGTGGTAAATAAATAAAACGACAACAGTTGATCACACACAGAAAGCCTTCCATGTTTTCTATTTTATATTGCTGTACATGACCTCAAAATAACTGTGAGCTGTTCAGCGACATTATTTTGCACATTTGGGACCTGTCTTTTATACAAAATGACATACAGGAGAATCCCAGAGTACATCGCACTGACAAGAGTACAATCATCCATTTTGAATGCTCATCCTGGGTTTAAAAATAAAAAACACCCGATCTCCAAAGAAAAGTAACTTTCACAAATATAACTTTTCATTCAGTTCATTCCATACTGTCAGAGAGCCAGTATGGTTCTTTCTTGCAAAGAGTTCCTAGTGTTTCACTAAACTACAAATCCCAGAAGATCATAAAACAGAGCAATGACAAATTAAGTGGCATCCACTGAGTGGCACACACTCAAAAAACAGTCCTCACTGTGATTTCATATTGGTAGCAGTGACTTCAGTTTCCATAGCTGTTCACATACTTCTGCCACATTTATGGATGGATGTGAAGGTTGTATGGCCTGAATTTCTGGACTAATGTACAGCTAGGAACACACATATCCTTCAGATTGAATTTGTTGGTGCAGTTTTGAGCTCACCAACTGCATATAACAATGAACCGGGACTGTGATGCAGCTGGCTAGGTGTCAGCTGCATTAAAGATCACTACTGACCGAAAGGTCATGAGTTTTGAAGCCAGCCTGGGTCGGGAGTGAGCTTCCAGCCAATTGTGTAGCTGGTTATCAACCTTTGCAATCCGAAAGACAGTTGCATCTGTCAAGTAGAAAATTTAGGTACCACCTATGTGTGGGGAGGCTAATTTAACAAAATTTTACAAGACCATAAAAATATCCAGCAAAA
>JARBWK010001566.1:0-18456 GCA_030556195.1 Anolis apletophallus | reverse complement strand
AATTCCCACGCAACGCCCCAGCCGCAAGTTGGATGCCCGGTTTTTGGGGCCCTACAAAGTTTTGGAGCGGGTGGGGCCTGTCTCCTTCAAGCTCCAGCTCCCTGCGGACATGAAACTCCACCCGGTGTTTCATCGCTCCTTGCTCCGCCCGGCGAAGGGGGTGCGGCCTGATGTGACGCAGCCGCCTCCTCCCTGTGATGCGAGAGGGGGGAGGAGGAGGTCGAAGTGCAGGACATTTTGATGCTCGCATCCGGTACCGGAAGTTGGAGTATTTCATTGACTGGAATGGTTTTGGCGATGAATAGCGGGCTGGGGTCAAGGCTCGAGATGTCCACGCGCCGGAGTGGGTGGCCCGGTTCCACCGCAAGTATCCTGACAAGCCCAAGCCCGGGGCGGCAGGGGGCCCTGAGGGGGGATAGTGTAGCACCCATGGGTTCGTTCGTGCCACTGGGAGGGGTGAGGCGCCGGGGTCCCGATGCCATTGGGACCCGCACAGGCTGAAGGGACTCGGAGGGACGAGTTGGAAGGCCCAGAGCAAGATTGGTCAGCAGTGCCTTTGCCCAGTTCACCTGTAGAGAGTTTAGCATGGGATCTCGAGTGGGAGCATTCTCCCGGGAAGGAGGCGGACCAGGTGGAGATGGGAGGCAGCGAAGCAGATAGCGGAGATAGTTATGAATTCCCAAACGGCCGAGGTTCCCAGGACCTGGCCGAGCAGCAGATGGAGGCCAGCGGCTGGGAAAGTTCGGGGAGGCTGCTTCTCAAGGAGATAAGCGATACTGAACTGGAAGAGCGGGGCCGTTCCCCATAACAGACGCAGGGACATAGAGCAGGGCAGGAGGAGCTGGCATCTGTCCCTAGACCGTCACCGTTCGGAGAAAGTAGAGACTGAGACGCCGGGCCCTAGATCGTCGAGGGGCCCGGCCGAAGAATTAAGAACGGCCCGTGGGAACTGATCCTCAGTTCTCCCCAGTACGTCTGATCTGAAGGGCGTGAGCGGAGTGAATCACGGAGCCTAGTCTGGCTCGGTCTTGGACCAGGACCTTGCCTTGTTATTAATTCGCATTGCTGCGGACACCCTGCTTTGTTCGGAGGCAATCCGGAACTTGCCAAGTTTTGCCACGTTGCTTTTGGACTTATCTATTGGAACTTTGCTTTCGTGGTGGACTACAGCTTTGCTGTTTGCGTTATTCTTGATCTCTTCAAGAGAATTGCCTTTTGGATTTTTTATATTCAATAAAATTAGTTAGCCTTTGCTACGTCTCCGTGTGTGTGTTAAAGGGGCAGTCCTAAGTCGGTGTTCGTGACAATATGAAAATCAACAAAAATAGACCAAAGTGGGAGGCTAAATTTCCAGCACCTCAATCCCTGGCTACTACCTACTATATAAAGTTGCCATAATCTAGTGTCATCAAAAACAAATGAACACATTATTATGTAAGGCTATGTAAGGCCCAAGTAATTATTATTATTATTATTATTATTATTATTATTATTATTATTTTGGACTGGGACTTTGGTGCTTGTCTCTATTTTTAAGTCAAGAGCCGGTGTCGCCCATAGACACCTTAAAGTCATTAGACTGGCATGACTGCACAGATCGCTGTTACCTTCCCACTAGAGCAGTGCATATTGTTCTACTCACATTTACATGTTTTAGAACTGCCAGGTTGGCAAGTACTAGGGCGACCTCTCAGGCACCCGATGCTGCCCTTCAGGAGAATGCATAGGAGCAAAGCAAGGAAGTAGGAAGTACTACAATCCCCAGAGTGCAATGCGGGAGTAGGCTCGCTTGCCGGTGTGATAGGCAGCAGAGGGGAGGAGATCAGGTGGTCAGACTTCCCAAACAGTGAGCACACCACCAAGAGCACCCTATGTCACTATTAATAGTGCAGCAGGATTAAGCTCTTCGGTCTCTGGTATGGGGGTTGCAGCCTTTGAACTCAGACAGGGCTGGCATGGAGGGCGTCAGCTGTGCCGAGGAGGGAGCGTTTAGCTCTTGCTTATGCATCAGCTGTTCGCTACATTACCAGTGAAGTGCTCTTCTGCGGTCAGTCAGCAGGGGGAGCTCTCCCCTCCCTGAAAGGAGGAGGATGGCTGCAAAACAAGCAGAGCCGAGGAGGCAGCGTTTCCGTGCTCTGTTGCAGAAGGCCTCAATTCCACACGAGCGCTCTTGAGCTTTTGCCTGCAATTGGCAAGGGCGCCTGTGTTCTGGCCCCTATGGCAGGAAAGTCTTAAAGAGAAAGACTCTGTAAGCGACTCCTTTGTTGTTGTTGTTGTTTTTTTTTTACCCATTTTATTAAGTCTTTAAGACACCACGCGGGCATTTGCCTGGGGGGGGGGGGTCAGGAGCGCACCTATGCATCCTCTCTCGAGCCCGAGCGACCTCCAGGGCTCGAATGCCTTCTCTCCCTCGATGCTGCCAAGTCAGAGCTGGCGCTCGAGAGGCTTTCCAAAAGGGCCGGATGGGAGCGGAGGGCTTCGATGACACCATTGCTGCCCTCATGGGCGGAGTTTGCTGCCTGGACTCCATTATGGGAGGAGTCTGTTGGCTCTCCGGCACTCCCTTTTCTCAGGAAATCATCTGTCCGCAGCTGACTGAACGGGAGGCGCTCCCTGCCCCTCATGAAGAGGAAAATGAGCGTGTGCGTGCGGTCTCTCAAGATCGAGAGGCCCATTCGTCCCTTTCAAGGTCCTCCTCTAGCGCACCATCGGCGTGCCCTCTAGACGCCGATCGGCTCCTGTTCAAGGGACGCTTCCCTAGCAGGCGCCTTCGGGTCGGCCCTCCCGATGTGTGCGCTGGGCTGCCCTTTCCATCTCACCCTTGAAGGGAAGTTGGGAACGCGGCCGTGGTGGCCTCGAGCCCGACGAGGGGAGGTTCGAGCTCGGCCATGCTGGCTTCGAGCTCAACGCAGGGCCAGGAGGTTGGAGCTTGGCCGTGCTGACTTCGAGCACGACACAGGGCCTCCAGCGTACTCCTTCGATATTTGGAAGGCCGTTTAGGCTGTTAATATTGCAGTGCCGGCTACTGCACAGCGCAACGCATGCCTCCCTCTCGAAGGTCAGGCAGAGGCGTCATTAGGGAACTCAGTCCCAGCCATCCTGCGCATGATTTGGATCAGAGGCGCTCATAGGGAACTCCAGTCCCGATGGCTCTACGCATGCCTCCCTCTCGAAGGTCAGGCAGAGGCGTCATTAGGGAACTCAGTCCCAGCCGTCCTGCGCATGATTTGGATCAGAGGCGCTCATAGGGAACTCCAGTCCCGACGGCAATGCGCATGCCGCACACCGAAAGGTGGGGCAGAGCGCTTTAGAGTGGTGGCCCGTGTTGGGCTTAGAGAACATTTGGTACACAGTGGCCAGCAGGGGAGCTCAGCTCTTCTATGGACTGGAAAGGCTGTTAAATGCCAGAAGAGTGAATTGGAACCTTCAGTGGAGGTTTGTGGCCACCTTGGCAGTTGTCCTCCTTCACCAGTTGAGCCGCCATTTTGGAGGCCAACTGTAGTACAAAAGTCGTTGAGGTTTTGTTTTTTTTTTTAAAATTATTATTGTAAGTATTATATTATTTAGAATTTTATTTTTTATTATTATTAAATAATTAAAAGGTGGCAGTAACCAATCTCCAAAGTTAATAAATTTAAACTTTAATAAGTAGTGTTAACAAATTGCCACCAATATGAAGAACATAAATATTAATAATTTATGAATGGTGGTAAGAAATCTCCACCAAGATGAATATTAAAATCAATAATTAATCAGTGATATTACAAATCATCGCCAATATAAGAATATTAAAATTTATTAGTTAATAGTAAATATTTTTATTCCTTATACGCTAGTCAAATATGAGTTAAGATTCTAGCTGTTGCCGCAGCGGCGGATAAAAGGATCTGAGGTGGCAGCCCCTCCCACTGGCTATATATGCTCGAGGGGATGTGGGCGGGGCTATAATTTAAAGTGATATTAACTTTTAAAAGATTCCGAACTGTCTGCGCAGGGCGCAGGAAATACCATAGGTGCTATTCACAGCTGACCACGAAAAGAAACCTAAAGACAAAGTCAAATTCAAAGGCAATCAATGTTCAATTCTGGAGGGTGCCAGGATGTGGTACATAGATCTTCGGGTTTGGTAATTGACTAGGGACATGGTGTTTCTTGGTTCTTGATAATGAACCATCTCTGGATAATTCTGCCAACAAATAAGTTAGTTTCAGTTATGTGGTACTGCTAATGTCCTAGGTCCCAGCAGATAACACTATGTAACATAATTTTTATTCCTAGCTTATAAATGTCATTTCCTAATTGATTCTATCATAAAAACATGGAAAAGGTTTATTAAACTGCAAAACCTTTGTTTTTGCGGGACATCCTGCAGCACATTTTGCTGTAGATTTTCAATAAATACCTCTTCAAATCTCAACTAATTCAACATAGTTGTGGCAGCCACAAGAACAAAGTTTCTGGAGTATAGCAACTACTTCCAAAGTAAACATTGGCTTTTCTTAGTGAACGAAGATTCAGGAAGGACTCATCCCACACTTTCTACAGGCGCGTTGATAACTAACAGGGCTTTTTTGGAAGTTGGATGTGTCCTTCGAGCCTGTGCAATGGATTTTTCTGGTGGAGTGCAGAATGCACAGAACTGGCCTCACCCTTTAAACCAAAGGTTCGTCTGCCGGGGCCTAGAAAGCTTGGACGGTGGCAGCGAGGTCCTCAGGTCATAGGTTTGATTAGTTACCTTCTCTTAGATGGTTGACCTTACAGGGTTAGACGAGCACCATCTGCCCGGGTTTGAAATCAGAGTTTTCCTTCTCTTAGGATGGTTGCCAAAAGGCTAGAGAACCCATCCTGCCCAATGAGGCTCTTTGTCAGGCCCTTCGGTTGTGACCTGTCTGGCATGGGTGGCCTTACCAGTGACTATTATGCCACTGCCAGCATAGCTCACAACTTCAATAGGGTACACAAGCCTCTCCCCCATGACAAGGGGGTGCCACTGGAGAGGTAGTAAATACCGCACAATTAAACAGGAATAACACTTTCAAACCAGGAGCAGAATTTCTTTCAAATTGTGTTACATAGTGTAAATAGGCTAGTTGGGTCGATACAAGCCCAACATCTTAGTCAATTTAAATTTGAAACTAAATAAATCTAAAGTCCTGTACTATCTGCCCTCTGTATCCATGGATTCTGCACCTATGGATTTAACCATCCATGGCTTGAAAATATTAATAATAATTCCAAAAAAGGAAACTGTGATTTTGCCATTTTATGTTTACTATGTCATTGTATATCACAGGACTTGAGCACCCACGGATTTTGTATACATGGAGAGCTTAGAACCAAACACCAAGGGATACCAAGAGGACACTGTATAAGGAACATTTATATTTACATAAACACCTGAATAATGTTAGTGTAGCTGCTATCTGGTCACTATGATTCATTACTTGTTTTGGGATACTGAATGCATGTTTATCCCATGTGTTATGCTTTTATAAAATTATAATGCATTTTCAATAAAGGACAAATTTAAGTTGAGTAATCAGCAAAGTAGTTCTTTTTTCATGCATAAAATATTAATAACATCATTAAAACTTTTGAATGAATCCATCCAATGTACCCATGCTCATCTTTACCCCTCCCTATATGATTTTATGTCATGCATCATAGTGTCCTTGAACTTTAAAATAAAAGACATTGAAATACCTAGATGAAGTCTTGAATTTTTATTCAAACATATAATTAAATGGGTTGTAAAATTAAAGCAGATCAGGCTGTTATATAGAGTAAGAAATAAAAAAAAATAAAAAATAATTATACCCCTAAGTGCTTATCCAAAATTAAATGAACTCTATTACCTTTTTGTTTTCATTATATTAGACAGAGAAGTACTACTATGGCAACTTAAATCATTTACCATTCTTATTTTGTTGCCATTCATATTAATAAAGATCTTTTTTCATCATGGAATTTAATAGAGAAACTGTACTTTCTTTTCAAGAAAGATATTAACATATCTACTATGTTCTTGAAAGGGGACAACAGTTTGGCAACTATTTCTTTCTTTAAATGGAAACTTTGAGCAAATTTGGTATGGTATGAGGCTTGGTACTGACATAAGTGACCATGTCGTACATAGAACAATCAAAAAGGAATTTTGAAAGGCAGAATATTTCAATGACTTCATCCTCTACTTGTTCTCCAAACCAGTTAAAGTATAATTCTCTAAATTTTCTCCTTCTTCTTTGTCTAGAGCAGTGGTTCTCAACCTTCTCAATGCCACAACCCCTTAATATATTTCCTCATGTTGTGGTGACCCCCAACCATAACATTATTTTCATTGCTACTTCATAACTGTTATTAATTGTAATGTAAGTATCTGATATGCAGGATGTATTTTCATTCACTTGATCAAATTTGGTACAAATATCCGATATGACTAAATTTGAATACTGGCGGGGTTGGGGGGATTGATTTTGGAATTTGGAGATGTAGTTGCTGGGATTTATAGTTAACCTACAGTCAAAGAGCATTCTGATTTCCACCAATGATGAAATTCAATTAACCTTGGCACACAGAATTCCCATGACCAACAAAAAATACTGGAAGGGTTTGGTGGGAATTTACCTTGAGTTTGGGTGTTGTAGTTCATCTATATCCAGAGAGCACTGTGGACTCAAACTATAATGGATCGGGACCAAATGTGGTAATACACCCAAAGGCGAACACTGGCGGAGTTTGGGGAAAATAGACCTTGACATTTGGGAGTTGTAGTTTACCTACAATCAAAGAGCATTCTGAACCCCACCAATAATAGAATTGGACCAAACTTCCCATACAGAACGTCCATGTCTTGAAGGGACCCTCTGGTGCGAGCCTCCCTTCAGCCTTGCACGCTCTCTCTCACCTGCACATGGGCACCATGCTACCATGCACCAAGCTCACCTGCTCTCCCATCCCCACTTGGAGTTTCAAAAACAGCCTTCCCCTTGACTGAGAGGCCAAATGAGAGGCCGGCCAATCACAATGGAGGAGAGCTTTTGGTGGGAGGATTTGCCATCTGTTTCCAAAAAGGAAGAGACGGACAGGCGGAGAGATCTTCAGCCTTCTCTGTCAAAGGGGTTCAAGACCATCAGAAATATATGTTTTCTGATGGTCTTTGGGGATCCCTTTGAAATCCCCTCATGACCCCCCCCCCAAGGGGTCCCGACCCTCAGAGAAATGCTGGTCTAGTGACCATCATTTTTTTCAAAGAATAACGAGCAGAGATATTGAAAAACAGACATATGGATGAAGTCCAACACAAACCATAATGCCTTTTCTGAGAACAATTGATACAAAAAGGAGATTCTGGAGAGGTACAGTTATGCCTTGCTTTCTCTCTAAGAGACCAGATCAGTAATTTATGGAAGTAGTGTAAAACCTGCCCCTTCTGCAATACTTTTTTAACTGACCAGCTATAACCACTATCTATATATTTTTTATTTATGTATTATCTTGACTTTCTCACAACACAGAATTCAATACAGCTATCCTTCAATCTATATAGAAGTACAAGTTACCCAAACTTGATCACATCCTAATACATCCAAGAAATGGAATATAATTTAAGACTGTGCAAATTATAGGGCAGGTCTCTATAAACAAGAACGGACTCAGTTCTCCAGTTTCTGAGTTTGGATGTACAAAATAGGTACTCTATTAAGCTAGGGTGATGGAAACTGAAATTTTCAAAGGTAAAATGAGCTCCCCTCTTCTCCTCTGGTGTCTACAAGTAAAGCCCTTTGCTTTCTTACAAGAAAATTTATTTATTTATTCATTCAAATTTATCCATCGCCACTCCCATTCAGCTCGGGGCGACTCACAAACAATAAAAACAACAATAACAACATTTACAACTACATTAAAATCATTAGGATCAAAACAGCAACCATAAAATACAGATAGCATCAGAGGGGACAATGTAATGTCAGAGAGACTGACAGTTTTTAGGAGACAAAGGCCTGTTGGAACAATAATGTCTTGCATGCCTTCCGAAAAGCCAGCAAACTTGAAAGATCACGGATTTCAGAGGGCAACGCATTTCACCAGGGTAGGAGCTATGATAGAAAAAACCCTCCTCCGTGTTGTAGTGAGATGGTAACTCTTAGGACTTGGGACCACCAGGAGGTTTATTGTCTCTGAGCGCAGGGGTCTAGTGGGACAGTTTGGGATGAGGCGGTCCCTTAGGTACACTGGCCCCAGTCCATTCAAGGCCTTAAAGGTCAATACCAGCATTTTGAAGGTAATCCAGCATTCCACTGGGAGCCAGTGCAGTTCGCGCAAGATGGGTGTGATGTGGCAGCTCATTGGAACACCTGCCAGCAGCCGAGCTGCCGCGTTCTGCACCAGCTTAAGTTTCCAGATCACCGACAGAGGCAGGCCAATGTAAAGAGCATTACAGTAGTCTAACTTTGAGATGACCATAGCTTGGACAACTATGGCCAGGTCGTGGCGGGACAAATAGGGGGCCAGCTTCCTCGCCTGGCGTAAATGAAAAAGCGCTACTCTACTGACGGTGGAGACATGTGTCTCCATCGACAGTTGAGAGTCAAGTGTGACACCAAGACTTTTTACTGATGACGACGGACATAGCGTCACGCCGTCCAGGGTTGGAAGCTGGATCTCCCTACCGCCCGGACGACCAAGCCACAGGATCTCCGGCTTCGCGGATTCACCTTCAACCTACTGGATCGCAGCCATTCAGTAACGGCTTCAAGGCAGCGCTAGAAATTATTGGGTACGGATTCAGGCCGGCCCTCCATTCCCAGAATGAGCTGTGTGTCATCAGCATATTGGTGACACTCCAGCCCAAAGCTACGTACCAGTCGAGCAAGTGGTCGGACATAGATGTTAAATAACAGAGGGGAGAGGATTGCCCCCTGGGGGACCCCACAAAGTAGGGGGGAACCCCCGGAGACAACCTCACCTCTTCTCACTTGCTGTAGCCGGTTCTGGAGGAAGGAAGACAGCCAATTCAGAACTTTCCCCCTCACCCCGGCCCCAGCAAGGCGGTGGGTCAAAAGATCATAATCGACTATATCGAATGCTGCTGTGAGGTCCAATAACACAAGCAGTGCCGATCCGCCCTGAACTCTTGGAATTTATTTTCAAGGGGCTACTGCTAATGGTACACCTTGACACAATGTTATAAGTCAAGTGGTTGATGACTGATTTCATTGAAAAAGGCACACAAGCATATAAAGCCAAATGACAGGATACAACTCATACGAATCAATTCCTTAAGACTAATTTTGTCAGATTAACTCTTTTCCCATCAGATATTTGGGAATGTGAATCCTTTGATTATCCTGATGCGTAACCTCTACTCAGGACAAGAGACTCCCATCAGGACAGAATCTGGAGAAATTTAATTGTTTCCAATCAGAAAAGAGTCCAGCTGGGCTGCATTTTATCACCCTATTTAATGTGTGTATGGTGAACATGTCATAGGTAAAATTGGACTACACTGAGAGAATGAAGGAGTAAAAATTGGAGGAAGGGACATCAATAATTTAAGACATGCAGAGGATATTACTGGCAGAAAATGGCGAAGACTTGGGATGATTATTGAAGAAAGTCAAGGAAAAAAGCGAAAAGACTGGTTTAGATAAGATCCTTACAAATAAAGATGTAGCATTGAATACCAAGGTTAAAAGTGACATAGCATTGTTTTTGTTTTTATTTTGATGTAGCAGTATGGTATAGACCAGTGTTTCCCAACCACTGTGCCGTGGCACAGTAGTGTGCCGTGAGCGAACACCTGGTGTGCCGTGGGAAAACCTCTCTTCCACCCTTTCTTCCCCCTTCTGCCAAACTGCTGCTGCTGCTTGCAGGGGGAGGAAGAGGAGGAAGGGCCGGGTGGCGGCGTAGAAGAAGGGGCTGGAGCGCCACCTCCTTCGGCCGTTTTCGTGTTTTTGTGTACCAACTATTACTACATTTGGCATTGGCTGGACATGATAGCCTTTCTAGTGACTGTGTAACAACTCTCCTGTTCACCAGTTATACACGAAGGACTCATCTAATGCCCACCTGGAATGATACAGTTGCATATATATTGAAGGCGGAAGCCTCATTATTGTTCCATGAGGTGTATTGATACATAAGAACAGTACTAGTGGACTGCTTTGAAGCTATATGGACACATTTTTTCTAAACACAGAGAGAGACTGACAGCTGTTGAGCAAGACCTTCGTGTGTGTCTTTCTGCCATTCCTGCCAGGATATCTATGTTGTGTTCATCGAAACAGGCCGAGGTTTCACACTGAGTGTATAATACATCAAAAAACATATTAACTATATGTATTACTGTGTTAGAGTGTCATTTTGTGTCATTTTGTTTGGTGGTGTGCCCCAGGATTTTGTAAATGTAAAAAGTGTGCCATGGCTCAAAAAAGGTTGGGAAACACTGGTATAGACCCATAGGGGGATGTGTCTATGAAATGCCCATCACCACTACATGTTTGTGAGTTGTCTTGTTTATAAATTTACTCAAGTCTTTTGTACATTACTGTTCATTCAGAGGACAATGTGAATTGGCTCTTGATTGAAGAAGACATGGTCCTGAAAACATTTTTGATGTCTTTAATCAAACAAGTACTGTATTTAATTAACAAGCATTAGTCTTACAACCTACCTAATTCTGGTGAGGTTAAGGGTTGACCTTCACATTTTTGTTCTGTTTGACGAAGCTTGTTCATATTCAGTAGCTGTGTGACTTGTGGTACATCTGAATGTAACTGACAGGTTCGGGGAATAGTATCTATTCGTCCACGAACTGTGAAATGAGAAATCATTGTAAATCCTTGGGAAAAGGGGGCAAAAGCATTACTTACATATTTCATTTGTGTGTCTCCTTTCTCTTAGGGTAAGACCCAAGGTGGCTCCCAAAATAAATAAATAGATAAATAAATAAACAAACAAACATTCTCACATCTAACAATATAAAATCATTTAAAAGACAAAACGAAAAAGTAATGTTGTTGTGGGCCTTTCTGACTTATAGCAACTCTATGCTGATCCTGGCGAGTTTCCATGGTAAGATTTGTTCAGAAAGGGTTTCCCTGAGGCTGAATGGGGTGTGATTTTCCCAAGGTTTCCAGAGGGATTCAATTGACAAATGGGGCTGTGAACCTTTGTTTCCCACGGGCGTAGTTCATCCTCACTGGCCCTCTTAGGAGTAATACTTCTTCTCTTGGATTTTGTTCGTGAATGAAGATTCAGGAAGGAATCATCCCACGCCTTCTACAAGCGTGTTGATGACTAAAGTTGGATGTGCCCTTCAAGCCTGTGCAATGGATTTTTCTGGTGGACCGCAGCCTGCACAGAACTGGCCTCACCCTTTAAACCAAAGGTTCGTCTGCCAGGGCCTAGAAAGCTTGGATGGTGGCAGAGAGGTACTCAGGACGTAGGTTTGATTAGAGTTTCCTTCTCTTAGATGGTTGACCTTACAGAGTTAGATGAGCACCATCTGCCCGGGTTTGAAATTACAGTTTTCCTTCTCTTAGTATGGTTGCCAAAAGGCTAGAGAGCTCATCCTGCCCATTGACGCTTTTTGTCAGACCCTTCGGTTGTGACTTGTCTGGCATGGGAGGCCCTACCAGTGGCTATTATGCCACCGCCAGCATAGCTCACAACTTCATTAGGGTACGCAAGCCTCTCCCCCATGACAAGGGGGAGCCAAAGGAGAGGAGGAGTAATACAACCCACAAAAAAATTACCAGGACCCCAAAAACTTCAAAACATATAGCATCCATATGTTATAGGATTGGTTTAGAACCCAAAAATTGCGGTTCTAAAAACCAATGGGGGCTTTTGATGCTTAACGTAATGACTTACAAAAAAAATTTCAAAAAAATTCTTAACTGTTTTGTAAGTCATTACGAATTTTGTAATTAGTTCTAAATTCCCCAAAGCAGGGAAACAGGACTGACACTGTTTTAAGCACAGGCAAATCAAGGGGCAACATTTCCCTTCTTCTCTGGAGTGCAATTCACTGGGACCTATTATTATTATTATAAAATGCCTGGGCCTGCTCGGAGGGAAATATAAGGAATTATTATTATTATTATTATTATTATTATTATAAAATGCCCGGGCCTCCTTGGAGTGAAATATAATGAATTAATATTATTAATATTATTATAGTAATATGCCTGGGTTTCCTTGCAGGGAAATATAAGGAATTAATATTATTATTAATATTATTTATTATAATAAAAGACCAGGGCCTCCTTGCAGGAAAATATAAGGAACTAGCTGTACCCAGCACGCATTGCTGTGCCCTATTTAGGAGATGTGAGAAAGTCTGAGTATGTAAGGGTTGGAATTGATGTTACTTATGGTCTTGGTGGGTGTGTGCATGTGTATATATGTATATGTGCGTGTATATGTGTGTGCATGTGTATATGTGTATAGGTATATGTGTGTGTGTGTATATATGTGTGTATGTATGTGTATGTATGTACTGTATATCTGTGTATGAAAGGGGAAAGAATGACATGGGAAAGAGAGAGTGAAACATGGTGAAGGCTGGGAATGAGAAGTGGAGGGAGAGGGGCTGGAGAATGGGGGAAGTTAAGATTGGGAGAGGAAGGAGGAAACTACAAAAAGGGAAGAGTGGGTGGGGAATGAGTGGCAGAGAAGTGTGTGTGACTGTGGGGGGGGAGTGAGATGGGAAGGGAGGAAGAGGTTTGCCTGGGGCCGCCTCCTCCTCCTTTCCCCATTCCTCGAAGGGAGAAAGCATTGAGGGGAATGGAAGCAGGGAGGCGAAGAAGATCTTGGAGGGGGAAGGAGAAGCAGCAGCGCACCTCTTCCCGGGCCGCAGCCTCGCAACTCTGCTGGGGGAGTTCCGCCTCTCCTGCTCCTGGGAAGGCCTGTCTGCCTGCCTCTCTCTAAGGTGAGGGGCTACTGGTGGGGGACCAAGCGGGCATGGCCACGGGACTACAGTTCCCAGAAGGCCCCGCACGGCGACTTCCTGTTTCTTCGCCCTCCTTGCCATTGAGCCGTGCGGTGCCTTCTGGGAAGTGTAGTCCCGTGGCTGTGTCGGCTGCCTCTGCTGTCTCCCTGCCGCTTCTGAAGATTCTGAAGATATATTATTATTAATATATTATTATTTATTATAATAAAAGGCCAGGGCCTAATTTCCCTGGGGTTTAAACTGCTTTTTTCCTCAGTCCTCCCAGCCGCCTAGGAGTCGAACTGTGTACCTCTCTATGGTTCCGGCTTCTTTTTCACTTCCTACAGGAAGGCCTTTCAGCTAAATTAGGCTCCGAGCATGGAAAGGCCCCGATCTGACTGTGAGTAGTGTCTTGAAAGCTATTTTGGAGGATAATTTTCCTGTTAGGGGGACATCCGAAATAATTACAATAATAAAGAACTTTTGGGCCCACGAAGTGTGTTAAACAAAGTCCACTTCCGGTTTGGCGGGAAACGTGCGGAAAAGCTCAAAATTAGCATTTTGAACGGATCTAATACGAACTAGTTTATTTTCTTTTTCCGAAAGCCCAACCCTAATATGTTAAAAGGTTTTAGCCTCTGCAGTTACAAAATTTAAAGCACGATGGCACTTGAGGAATGAAAAAAAGTAAAGCACATAAAAAGCTCACATGTATTTCATATCAAAATCCTTCATTTCTTAATTTGTTGCCATGGGGTTTTTTTTTTTTGAGAAAACTTGTTACAGTATTTCTAAATTAGTAATCAACAATCCTTAGAATCTTAATTACTTCAAATGGATGGAACCACTTAAACTTTTAAATATGCCAGAGTGCTCAGAAACAATGCTGCAGCATCCTTCCCCCATCCTTGTCAATATAAGATGTGTAACTACTGGCACATTTTGAACCAATTAGGTTTGTCTCAAGTAACCGGTATGATCTCAGCAATGCAGGCTGTCCCCAGATTACAAATAAGATTGGTTCTGTAGGTTTGTTCTTTGCTTGAAAGTTGGAACAGCAACATTTTAAAAAGTATAACTTTATATATATACTAGCTGAACCCGGCACGCGTTGCTGTGCCCTATGTAGGAGATGTGGGAAAGTCTTAGGATGTAAGGGTTTGTGGCGCATTCGCCTCGTCCATTGTCTTCTGGTTCTCCTCCGCCGTCTCCCTTCCGCTGCCAGAAGAGGAGGGCGAAGGGAGAGAGATCGCGCAGGCCCCTTTCGCCCTTCTCTTCACGGAGTGGGAGGGAGAGGAGCATGGTGGCCACCTGAATCCCCTCCAGAGCCTTCCACGCGGCCGCGGGTGGTCCCTGGCGGTCGCCATTAATTTGTGGAGGACTTCTGGCCTTAAGGGGCGGGACTTCCGCTTACTGTATTAGGCCATTTTTTTTGTTTGTGTTTTCGGACAGACCGGAAGCGGTCCGGGCACCATTTGTTTTTGTAGTTTTTTGGGGGGGATTTTTTGTTTTTGGGTCTCTTGGTGCCCCGGTCGGCCGGAGAAGCAGCGGAGAGGGTCAGGAGAGGCCCACCCAAAGCCCCTGAAGCCGCTGAGGGCGAGGGGTTGGGGTTCACCCTGTGGAGTTGCCTCCCTGGTGTATCGTGGGAGAGATGTGGCGCTTGGTCGGGCTGGCTTGGGATTGCGGCCGGATCCCTCCATAGGTTTGCATGGCGATTTTTGGGGGTCGGGTTTAGGGGTCTCGGGAGGTATGTAGTGCGGGTTTTTTGTGCCACGATTGTACCTAGTGGTCTGTTGAAATGTGTTTGGTGGGTTTTGTGGGTCTGGGGGTTATAGTGTGGCCGGCTATGAGCGTCAAAAACGGACCGTCTCTTTTTATATATATAGATCTCTATCTTGTATCTATCTATCTTTCTATCTATCCCTATCACACTCAGAGAGCATTAGGAAGGGTTAACACCCCTGTGGTGTTTGTTTAGCTGTCTGTGCCCCTTTTCCGAAGATTTCACCACACTTTCTATCTCTGTGATAATTAGATTTTGAAAAATGTGGCTTTTGGTGGAAACAAGGATTGGTGAGAAAGCCTCAGTTGAGACACCTTTCCCCTCGATGACTCTTTCAGGAGTGAATTTCCCTTCTCTCACTTCCTGTTGCCTCATCCCCACTCTTAACTATGAATTATTAGTAAGTCAGATGTCTGTAACTTGGGGACTGCCTGTATATCATCTGTGTTATTTAGCCATATAATTATAAAAAAACTACATAGGGTAATATGTAGACTGGGGTGCGTGGCTGTTCCAGATTAAGTGGAGCAAAATGGTATATACTACAGCTACGGTGCAGACGATAATGCTGATATGAGACATGATTGTCATGTTTTATCATTTCAAATGCTGTCATAAGGAAGAGGGAGCAGGCTTGATTTCTGCTGCTCTGGAAGCTAGGACTTGGAGCAATGGCTTCAAATTACAGGAAAGGAGATTCCACATGAGCATTAGGAACATAAGAACATAAGAACATAAGAAGAGCCATGCTGAATCGGACCTCAGCCCATCTAGTCCAGCATTCTGTATCACACAGTGGCCCCCAGTTGTACACGGGGATCTCGAGCAGAAGGGAGGGCAAAACCCTGACCTGCTCCCGACCTCCCACAACCAGTACCCACGGAAATCCTGCCTACCTCAACCAACTCCGAGGTGGCACTTGAATGTCCTTTTCAGTAACTACCGATACACTTGGTATCCATGAATCCGTCTAATCCTGCCTTGAAGTTGTTCAGGCTGACAGCTGTCACAACCTCTTCTGGAAGTGAGTTCCATAACCCAATGACCCTCTGGGTGAAGAAATATTTCCCTTTATTAGTCCTAACTTTCCTACCTTGGAGCTTCAGGGAGTGCCCCCTAGTCCTAGTGTTTTGTGACAAAGAAAATAATTTTTCTTTATTCACCTTTCTATCCCATGCATGATTTTATACACTTCGATCAAGTCACCTCTTAAACGCCGTCTTTCAAGGTTGAAAAGACCAAGGCGTTGCAACCTGGTTTCATAAGGGAGCCGCTCCATCCCTTGGATCATTCTTGTTGCCCTTTTCTGTACCTTTTCCAGTTCCGTTATATCCTTCTTAAGGTGCGGAGACCAGAATTGTACACAGTACTCCAAATGTGGCCTTACCATAGATTTGTAGAGAGGTAATACAACATTTGCTGACCTATTTTCGATTCCCTTTCTGATCATGCCTAGCATAGAATTTGCTTTTTCACTGCTGCAGCGCACTGGGTTGACATCTTCATTGAGCTGTCCACCAAAACCCCAAGATCCCTTTCCTGGTTTGTCTCGGAAAGCTTTGACCCCATCAGTTGATAAGTGTAGTTGGGGTTCTTTGCCCCGATGTGCATGACTTTACACTTGTTTAGGTTAAAATGCATTTGCCACTTTGTTGCCCATTCACTCAATTTCGAGAGATCTTTCTGGAGCTCTTTACAATCAGTTTCATTTTTAACTACCCTGAACAATTTAGTGTCGTCTGCAAACTTTGCTACCTCAGAATTCACTCCTACATCCAGATCATTAATGAATAAATTAAAAAGTAACGGACCCAAAACTGAACCTTGGGGTACACCACTTCCCACCTCTTTCCACCCAGAGAAGTGTCCATTTATTACCACCCTTTGTTTCCTACAGTTTAGCCAGGTTCCAATCCAGGACAAGACCTGTCCTCTGATTCCATGGCTGAAGAGCTTATTTAGGAGCCTTTGGTGAGGGACTTTGTCAAAAGCCTTTTGAAAGTCAAGGTAAACAATATCAATTGGGTCCCCTTTATCTATGTGTTTATTTACACCCTCAAAGAATTCTAACAAGTTAGTAAGACATGATTTGCCTTTGCAGAAACCATGTTGATTTTCTTTCAGCAATGCTGAAAGGAAGAACCACCTGACCTTGAGAGCCGTTCAACAGTGAAACTCTCTGCCTTGGAGTGTGGTGGAAATCACACTCTGATGGCCATCCAACAGAGGCTGGATGGCCATGTGTCAGGAGTGCTTTGATTGTGCTTTTCTTGCATGGTAGGGGGTTGGACTAGATGGCCGGTGTGGTCTCTTCCAACTCTGTTATTCTATCAAAGGGCTCATGTTTGGCTCAGATAAATTGATCTCTATAGGGCTCTAAAGAACGGAAAGTCTCTCTTTTTAGAGGAGGGATGGCCAAGACAACAATCTCAGCCCTTCTGATTCCATAAATCTACAACTAATCACCAGCTGTTATATCTTTTCTAGGAAACGTAATTGCATATGCATGATTGCTGTTAACTTACTATTCAAATAATTTATGTATGGGGATAAGAATTAATTAGATTTCAGGGCGGAGGGGTTTAGCAATTAAAATACACTGAACAATTCGCTGGTCTCACAATTCAGATCACGATGATGTCTCTGAAGTATCTAATATATCCATTGCTGTTCATGTGGTTTCAGCAATAACTTTGTTCTTGGCACTGTTCTGTTACATTTGAAAAACAAAAAATATATGTCTAAAAGTAGTTTTTTTTCACCAAGCTATTGAGTCACTCTGAAGTTTCTCTTTGGTATGGAGAGGTAATCTGCAACTCATATCTCTATTCCAGCATGAATCCCAACACCCATGCTATTTATTTATTATTTATTTATTTATATCATTTATATTCCGCCCTTCTCCTCACCCCGCAGCAGGGGACTCAGGGCGGATCACAATGCACATATACAGGCAAATATTCAATGCCTTTTGACATAGAACATATAATTAGACAGACAATGAGCTACACAATTGGTCGAGAGCTCACCTCGACCTGGGCAGGCCTCGAACTCATGACCTTCTGGTCAGTAGAGATCTTATGCAGCTGACTCCCAGCCAGCTGCGCCACATTCCCGGTGCAATCCGAGTTGTAGCAACACAGCCTCTTTATCTTTTGTACATTTTATAGAATAACAAGAACAAAAATGCTTTTCTTTCTCTGCTAATGATTTTAATGAATACACGAGGGCTGAGAGTTTCTTGATACTGCAAACTCATTCCTCAGCCATGCATACTACCTGACAATAGACATGGGTGTGATGAGGTGGTTATTTGTGTTATATTAACTGGTCACGTTATGGACAGACCACAAAGGGTTGGCTGTGATAATGGAGGCAGTTCCCTCCTGGGGGAATGTGTTGCCATGGTGATGGTGGGCGGAGCCAACCAGAAGGCTAGCTCGGAATTCTTAGAGAGAGTCAGTGGGTGCCTGGCTGTCAAGCCAGAAGGTTCGGTTAGATTCTGCTCTGAGGAGAGGAGTAGGAATCACGTTATTGAAACTGCAGAGAGAGCAGTTAGAGTTTTCCCTGTCAGAGAAGCGAGAGTGTAGCTTCGTCTGGGTAATCTGTTTTGAGTTATGTAGGTAGACAGTTCTGGAGGGCTGAGCTTGCGAGCCAGTCTGTTTGTATAAAGCCTGAGGGCTAGATAGAGGCAAGGTGCCTTTAGAGCAAAAAGTGCCTGTATGTTTGAGATTGCTAG
>JARBWK010001565.1:0-18470 GCA_030556195.1 Anolis apletophallus | reverse complement strand
AAAATGGGCGGCACTTGCTCCGTGAATAATACTGTGATTGGTGTTTCTAATCTATGCTATGATTTGCTAAAGTACACCCCGTGCCTAGCGTGAGATAACGTAGGCTCAGATTGGTCTAACAGTACAAGGCGTGCTATTTGCTGGCATCAGTGCCAAGGGGGAGAGAGAACTGCGCATGAGCAGAGGAGTCTGCCCCATCCGTTGCTGGCAAGGAAAGGCAGAAGTGAAATGTTGCTAATCGGGAACATGAGTGTTCCCGGCCACTGATAGCTGTACTGTAGGAAGAAAGGACTTACTTAGAAATGTTCATTGTTCTAACACATAGGTGGGGTTTGAGATGTGATGCTAATGAAAATGTTATGTTTTATTGGATCAATGAAATGCTATGTAACACCAGCCAATGATGTTTGTGTAAAATCCATGAAGGAGGCGGGCTTTTGGAGATGCCGCCATGAATGAGTATAAGAACTGTACTGAGAATGACCGGGGCCGTTGCCCCGGATAGCAGCGTGTTCTGCTGGCAACCCCACCAGCTGGTGTTATCAATAAATCTCTTTGATTTCACATGAGCAGTGAAGTTGTTGCGTGATTCCTCATCCTTGCGCCCGCACGTCTACGCGCCAGTTTGGTAAGAAGTCAACTTGCCACCCGGAGTTCCATAACTCCTCAAATTTGCTGCTTCAGTAGCAATTCTACAGGATGGTTACCCCCACAGCGACTGGCAGGAAACTAGTGAAGCCTCCATGTGAGGCACATGGCTTAGGCTATTTAACAGTCACTACCTTGTTTTTGACCTCTTTGCTTCCTCGTGCAGCCTCCCCTCGCCATCCTCAATATTAGGCTGGTCATTTTAGGGGCCAGGTAGGAATTTCCCCCTCCACCTAATTATCCCCATAATTGGCACTAATGGGAATATGGTGTTTCTGAGTATGGTGCCTTTGAATTAGTCACTGTAGTGGAAATTGGCAGCGAGTAACAACATTTATTTATTTATTTATTTATTTATTTATTTCAGGATTTTACCCCGCTCTTCTCAGCCCCGAGGGGCTCAGAGCGGCTTACAGTCTGACACAATTCGATGCCACATCATACAGTATAAAACCCCAAAACCCACAACAATTAAAATACATTAAAACACATTAAAAATACAGTTCCATCAAACATACACAGTCATTCCAAGTTAAAAACAATATTCACTCCATAAAAACATTGGCCCTCTTCATCCATTCCATTAAAATCCCCATCTAACATGCTGTTAGTGCTGGTGTACAAACGCCTGGTCCCAAAGCCAGGATTTTACTTTTTCCTGAATGCCAGGAGGGATGAGGTGGACCGTGCCTCCATAGGGAAGGCGCATTCCACAGGCGGGAGCCACCGCCCGAGAAGCCCTGTCCCTCGTCCCCACCAACCGCATTTGAGAAGTCGGCGGCGAGCGAGCAGGGCCTCCCGGATGATCTTAGGTTATGGGTGGGGCGTAGCGGCGATGCGTTGAACAAGTAAGCTGGGCAGAACCGTATAGAGCTTTAAAGGTCAAAACCAGCACTTTGAATTGAGCCCGGGTGGGACAGGCAGCCAGTGGAGCTGACACAACAGGGAGTGGTATGCTCCTGTATGTAGCTCCCGTTAGTAATCTGGCTGCCGCCCGCTGGACTAATTGCAATTTCCGAACTGTCTTCAAGGCAGCCCCGTAGAGTGCGTTGCAGTAATCTATTCGGGATGTGGCCAGAGCGTGGGCTGACCGTAGCCAGATCAGACTTCCCAGGTACGAGGCGCAGCTGGCGCATGATCTCAACTGTGCAAAAGCTCCCTGGCCACCGCTGAGACCTGGGGTTCCAGGCTCAGCGATGAGTCAGGATCACTCCCAAGCTGCGAACCTCGTCTTCAGGGAGTGTAACCCCATCAACACAGGCTGTAACCCTATGCCCTGTTCGGCCTTGACTGACCAGAATACCTCTGTTTTGTCTGGATTTAGTTTCAATTTGCTAGCCCTCATCCAGTCCAACACAGCAGCCAAGCACCGGTTCAAAGTCTGGACAGCCTCCTTGGTGACAGGTGAGAAGGAGTGACAGATCTGGACGTCATCTGCGTACAGATAACACCTGACTCGAAACTCGAATGATCTCTCCCAGCGGTTTCATGTAGATGTTAAACAACATCGGGGACAGAACTGAACCTGAGGGACTCCACAGGACAACGGCTGTGGAGGCCGGGCAGAGTGTCACCCAATGACACCTTCTGAATGCCTTCCCCTTCCAGGAAGGATTGGAGCCACTGCAGAGCAGTACCCCAAGCCCCATGTCTGCAGGCGACCCAGAAGGATACCGTGAGTCAGCGGTATCGAAAGCGCTGAGAGGTCAGCAGAACCAACAGGGACTCCCCCTGTCAAGTTCCGGCGAAGATCATCTGCCAAGGCGACCAAGGCTGTTTCAGTACCATGTCGGCCTAAGCCAGACTATGCCGGATCAAGATAATCAGTGTCTACCAAGAACCCTAGAGTTGCGAAGCCACCACACGTTCCATGACTTTGCCCAAATAGGGAGATTGGAAACTGGCGATAGTTCACTAATTGAGTGGGGTCAGTGATGGTTTCTTCAACAGCGGTTTTATAACAGCTTGCTTTAAGCTGGCTGGAATTTTGCCCTCCTGTAAGGAGGCATTAACCACCACCTTCACCCACTCTGCCAAACCCCCTCTGGCTTCCTTGATCAGCCAGGATGGGCAGGGGTCTAGGATGCATGTAGTGGGCCTTGCCTCTCAAGGATCTTGTCCACATCCTCGAGAGCTGAACCAATTGAAACGAATCCATTAAAACCGGACAAGCAGGTGCTCGTGTCACATCCTCAGAGACTGCCGTTAAAAGTGGTATCGAAATCAGAGCGGATCAGCGCCACTTTATCCGAAGACCTTGGCAAAATTCATCGCAGCGTACCGCCGAGCCGTCAGGGATCTCGCACTGAGGCGGATTTAAAAGACCCCTAACGACTCGAAACAGTTCCGCTGGACGTTTCCTTGGCATGCACTTAGGGTGAAGGGAGAGCCCCTGGAAAGATCTCTTAAGATTGTATGTGTTATGGAACAGAGACTTAAGCAGCCAAGTCCAGGAGTTAAAAAGGTAACAAAAGTTTATTGGCACAACAAATGTGAGGAGGACTAACAAAAAAAAATAGCCAAAGTCCATCTTTAAAACCTACAAAAATCCCAGGAATGCCCAAAAAGAAATGCTGTGGAGAAGAAAACCAAAACCAACACAAGACGTCCATCTGCGTTGTCCGACAGGCGTACCACCGAAAGGGTCAACAGCCAGTCAAGGTCGTAGGGTAGGAGTGACAGATGGAAAAGGAGGGAGACGTTCCTGGGTCGACAGGAGAGCAGTCACAGCGAAGGTCACGAGGTACACAGCAGCAGGAGTAACTGGAACAAGGATCAAAGGTACACGAAGTCAGGAACACAGGATCACGAGCAGATAGCAACTCCTTGACCACTGTGAGGGGCCAAGCCAAATGCCCACTGCTTTTATAACACTAAACATCAGAATAATCTGAGAACCCGCCCTGTTCCAGAGCAACAGCATCTTCATTCCTTGCAGCTGTTGAACTATGCACAGACCTCCAAGCTAACAATGATCTTGCTGACTTAAAGTCCCACTCAGCTTCTGAATGTGTAGAAGGCCAATCCTGATCCGTCTCAAACCCCAAGAAAGTACTGTCACTAGAGTCTGCATTACATACATCTCTCACTTCCTGAACTAACGACGGCTCTAAGTCTGCATCACTCTCTTCTGACTGTAGTTCTGTATTCCCAGAAAACCCTTCAAAGGTATCTGAATCAGTAGGATTCCTAAGTATGTGCTGGATCTTTCTCCTCTGTTCACTGTCTTCAAGGCTTGAGTCACTAGCAGCCCTATTGATCCCAGCTGCAGGAGCCTGATTGTGAGAATGCTTCAATTCTCCGTAAAGATCACGCTCAGGCAGGGCTCGATCCAACCAGATTTATTGCAGGTATAACACCTATAAAGCCAAAGCAGTGTCCCATCACCCAAACACACCTTATATACCCCGACCCCCCCCCCTTCCCTTGCAACATCCTGGGAAGGTTGCATCATGTCCTGCTGACTCAGCAATCCCACTGTCAAGGGATATGACCTCATTCCCCTCTGAGTCAGCATATTCCCATTCAGTGTCCAATGTCCAGAGGAGGTTACATCACTTCCGTTCTGATTCAGCACTTTCCCCAGAGGATTGCATCATCCTGGGTATTCCCCAATGTCAGTGTCAAAGCAGGTCAAGGCAGACTGGGGCTCTGAGCCTCTTCTAGGCTAAGAGTTTAGCTCTGACAGAATGGCCTCCTCCACTCCGTCCTCCCCTGCGGGGAATAAAACAGCATTCAATCTATAGGCGGGAGGGGACCAACGTACCGCTTCAAAAAGACTACAATGAAAGGTGGGGTGAATCTTGTTCATCCCTTTGGGCAAAACCAACCTGTATGAAACTTTATTTACTACCTGGCTTATTCGAAAAGGGCCAATATATTTCGGGCTTAAC
The DNA here is from genome assembly GCA_030556195.1 of Anolis apletophallus. Classification (NCBI taxonomy): domain Eukaryota; kingdom Metazoa; phylum Chordata; class Lepidosauria; order Squamata; family Anolidae; genus Anolis; species Anolis apletophallus. The sequence continues at coordinate 13,929 of JARBWK010001565.1, read as the reverse complement.
TTTTGGGAGGGCAATCCCAACTTAATGTTTTGAGTGGACAACCAGACCAAGTCTCCCTCTTGGTATTCCTCCCCTTCCTGTCTCCGTCTGTCCCCATATTTCTTATAGGAGCCTTGGGCTTTCCTTAAGGCTTCGGTGACTTCCTTCCACTCCTCCTGAGTTCGCACTGCCCAGTCCTCCCCCCCTCTTGGTAAGCCGAACAGCTGGGAGCATAGGACCACTTCCTGCCCATACACTATAGCAAAGGGAGATCTCTCGGTTGATGAATGCACCGATCCATTATATGCCATTTCGGCATATGGCAATAAGTCTGCCCAATTGTTCTGCTCCCTATTGCTAAAGATCCGTAGATAACTTCTAAGATTTTGTGTCCTTGCCACGCCCCCATTGCAGCAAGGATGATAAGCTGTAGTAAGCCGTCTCTCCGCCCCCAAACAGTCTAAGAACCTCTCCCAGAATCGTGCAGTGAACTGAACACCACGATCACTAAGGACCTGTTCAGGACAACCATGCAATCTATACATGGCCAGACATATATAACAGCCCAACTTCTCGGCCAACGGCAACCCCTTCAGAGGAACAAAGTGAGCCTGTTTGGAGAACAGACGGCAGCTCCCCCACAAAATCTGTACTCACATGGGTCCATGGTCGAACCGGCGTAGCCACCACTTGTATTAACCCTTGTGGCAGAAGCCGTAAAGAGCCTTTCCCTAGCACAAGCCTCACAACTACGGACATCTCCGTACTTCCACCCGTCGCCAGGCCACCAATAACGCCCCTCGTCACCGCTAGGAGGGTCTTGAGTAAATCCCCAATGACCAGCAGTCTTATGGTCATGCCCAATTCCAACACCTTCCTCCTTAATCCACATGAGGAATATACCTTAGTTCCCACAAACTACACACCATTCAACAACGGCATTCTTTTTCACTGACTTCCTAACCAATCATCCTCCTTGTAATGCCCTTGCAACTCTGAATACCATTCTTCAACTTCTACCTTTTCCTCCTTCTTAATCTCCCTAACCTGAGACCGGGTCTGCACCCCCAGACCCCACTGATTCTTGGTAAACACACTCTCCAACTCCACAGGAGGATTAGGGCTTCCTAAGGGATATCGAGACAAGGCATCCGCCACAACATTCTCTTTACCCTTAATATGCTGCACCGAAATAAATCGGGCAAAGTACTGAGCCCATCTCACTAACCGAGGACAACTTCTGAGGGCTTTCAAGTATTGCAAGTTCAGTGATCCGTCCAACACCAAATGGGTGGACTGCCCCCTCAGGAAATGTCGCCAAGTCTGTAATGCACCCCTAACTCGAAAGCCTCTTTCTCCCCAGACCGGTAACCTCTCTCATGCTCTCCAAACCTCTTAGAGAAATATGCACAAGGCCTTAATCGTCCCAACTCATCTTTCTGCAGCAGGGCCCCTCCGTATGCCCACGCCGACGTCACACTGTACTACAAATGGCTTATCAGTGTCCGGATGTACCAACAAAGGGCCCCTTGTGAAAGCCTCTTTCTGTCAGGGCTGGGAGACTTGAGCTTAGGAGAAGTTCAGGTTCCCAGCCTGCCATGAGATTGCACCGACCTTTGCCCCAGTTCTTTGGTGACCTTGGCTCCAGTTGCATAGAGACTGTGAGTCAGACGGGAGTGATGTAACTTCAGGTGTGTGCAGGGCTGCGGAGTGAGGTAACTCCTCCGAGCCTGGACATTGGACAATTGGACTCATAACGCTGACTCATGGACCCATGAGGACACATCCCTTCGGACTATGGGATATGCTGACTCACCGGATATGGTGCAACCCTGCTTGGACATTGCATGGGCAATGGGAGGCTAGGGGTATATAAGGTGTGTTTGGGTGGCGGGCCGTGCTTTGCTTCACATGTGTCGTACCTGCAATAAAATCGTGTTGGACCGTATTTCAATCTACGAGTGATCCTTACCGAGTGTTGGAGAGTCGTTACACTTTCAACCTCTCAAATGCCCCCTGGCATTCTTCCGTCCAAACCAACTTGGCTCCTGGAGACTTAGCCTTCTTAGTCTCCCCCTTCCCTTTAGTCTTCAAAAGATCTGTCAGAGGAAGTGTGACGCTTGCAAAATCGGCAATGAAGGTACGATAAAAATTGGCTAATCCCAAGAACGCCCGCAGCTGCCTCCACGTCTGCGGAGCCTCCCAACTCGACACATCTTCGACCTTCGCAGGGTCCATGGCAACTCCTTGTTCACTAATGCAATAGCCTAGAAAATCTATCTGATTCTTGCTAAACTCGCATTTACTTAGCTTCACATACAGCTTCGCTTGCCTCAGCCTCTCCAGCACTTCCCGAACCAAACGGTCATGCTCCTCCTTCGTCCGCGTCACCACTACTATATCGTCCAGATACACAAATACCCCCTTATACAAAAGGGGGTGCAGCACCTCATTAATTAACTGCATAAATATGCCGGGGGCTCCGGCCAATCCAAAAGGCATGACGGTCCATTCAAATAATCCGAGAGGACAGGAAAAAGGCGTTTTCCATTTATCACTTGCCTTCACCCTAACCATATGAAAGGCGTCTATCAGGTCCAGCTTTGTGAAGTACCTACCTCCCCCCAACTGACCCAATAAATCCTTAATCAAAGGTAAAGGATAACAGTTCGTGGTACTCACTGCATTTAATCCCCGTTAATCTATGCATAACCGCAGCTTCCCATCCTTTTTTTCTCTAAACAGCACGGGAGCAGCCACAGGGGACTCGGACCTCTCAATAAATCCTTTACTTAAGTATTCATCAATCTGCTCACGCAAAACCTCCTTCTCCCATACTGACATGGCATAAATCTTGGGTTTCGGCAATGAAGCCCCCTCTTTAATCTCAACCTTGCATTGCACATTTCTAAGGGGTGGAAGGCACTTGGCCCGCACCGGATCAAACACATCAGCATAATCCTGATATTCTTCTGGTACTCCTTGCACCTTAACCTTACTGCTTTCTTCCCTCCTAGGGCTACACTGCAATGACCCTAATTTCCAATCAATCTTGGGATTGGCCTGTTCTAACCATGGCATACCCAATACCACCTCAGGGCCTTTTATAGGGGCTATTACAAAATCAATCTCTCCCTCCCATGGCCCCACCCGGCCCTTTAAACCTTTGGTACCCAAAGGAAATGGTCCTCCCTCAATAAATGACCCATCCATTTGCGCAAAATGTACAGGGGCAGGCATAATTTCAGTATTACATTCTAGCTTCTTAACCAAACTTGGGGACATAATGTTTTCAGAACACCCACAATCTACCAAGGCTTGATGACTTTCATAATCCCCCTTTTTACACAATTCCAAAGGGCACTGTATACATTGGGGACTACCACTCACCCCAATGCCCTGCACCTCTTCATTGGCCCCCACAGCAGCTCTAGCAGCAGCCACTCTATTGGGGTTTGGTACATGCTTCTTTTGGCATTGTGCCGCTAAATGTCCCGGTTGTGAACACACAAAACACAGGCCTCTTCCCAGCACCGGCTTCCGCACAACATTGGGTCTCCCGTCACTGGCACCAACACGCCTGCGTTCTCCTCGGCCTACATGCCCTTCTTCCGAACCACGTCCTGGTCCACGAAATCTCCCCGGCTGGGACCTCCGCCGCTGCACCTGGGCCAGGATCCCCTCGACGTTACCGGCCAACTGGATCCACCCATCGACATCACCTGGATCACCACGATGGAGGCACCACTCCAAGATCTCTCTCCGCAAGCCGTCCTTAAACAACTCCAGCAACGTTGCAGGGGACCATTCAGCTACCTTCCCCGCCAGGCTCATAAACTCATCTGTATACTCCGTCACCAATCGGGTGCCTTGAATCAAGCTCCGCAATGCCTCTTTGGCCGTCACTCTCTCAAGAGGGTCTCGAAAGCGATTCCTCACAGCCAACAGGAATCCTCGTAATCTCCTCAAGCACGGGTCTCTGCGATCATGACATTGCACATACCACTCAGCCGCCTTTCCTTTAAAGACCGCACCAACGGCTCGCACCCGGCTGCTGTCACTCGGGTAGAGGTGACCATAATCCTCCATGTGATCCCTCACGGCTGCTACAAAGAAGGCTACTTTATTGGCCTCTCCTTCAAACTCCACGTGAAGAGGCTCCTTCCTGGGTCTCCTCTCAACATCCCGGGAACGGGATTCTCTCCACTGTGGGGCTTCCTCGGGCCTCCGAATCCCTCTTCCTAACCCCGCTGGTTGCGGGCGCTCCAAAGATCGGCTCTTCTCTCGAACTGGAGGCCACCCAACCGTCTTTTTTACCTGGTGGCCCCTTCGGTCCACACTCCCATGGGAGATCTAGGACGCGCTTCCGAGCTTTCGCCATCCATCCAGGACTGCCATGTGAAGTCTCCACCTCCAGGTGCCACCCACATGGACTCCTCCTGCTCCCTCCGCGATATCCTTCGGAGGGTATGCTCCATTGCCTCCATCCGGCATCTCATCACGTCCATCTCCGTTGAGGACGCCGGTTCAGGGGTTTTGCTCCCACTCGCAGCCCCCTTACCCACACTTCTCACTGGGTCCACCTGAGCTGGCATGCCACTCCATACCGCTTCTCTGGTCCCTCCGGTCTTCCGGAAATCCACCTGAATGGGAGCACGGACGGCCCGTGCCCCCATTTCTCTGGATGCACCTTCAACTCCACCATAGCCCACCTGAGTAGGAAACATACGCTGTCTTCCTGCTTCTCTGGGCTCGTCCACCTGAGCCAGGGCGCGCCACGACGCCCTCGCTTCTCTGGACTCGTCCGGGAACCCCACATGGTCAATAGTGGTCCATTCCCACTCCATCGTTCGCCGGACCTCATCTGGAGCAAGGTTCCAAGTGTCCAAATAATCTTCTTCCTCCAACCTCTCCATACTGGGAAAGTTGGAATGGGCTTTGGCTTCTGTGAGAATGTTTCGATTCTCCGTAAAGATCACGCTCAGGCAGGGCTCGATCCAACCAGATTTATTGCAGGTATAACACCTATAAAGCCAAAGCAGTGTCCCATCACCCAAACACACCTTATATACCCCGACCCCTCCGTCCCTTCCCTTGCAACATCCTGGGACGGTGGCGTCATGTCCTGCTGACTCAGCAATCCCACTGTCCAAGGGATATGACCTCATTCCCCTCTGAGTCAGCATATTCCCATTCAGTGTCCAATGTCCAGAGGAGGTTACATCACTTCTGTTCTGATTCAGCACTTTCCCCAGAGGATTGCATCATCCGGGGGTATTCCCCAATGTCCAGTGTCAAAGCAGGTCAAGGCAGACTGGGGCTCTGAGCCTCTTCTAGGCTAAGAGTTCCCAGCTCTGACACCTGATCATCCAGAGCCGCGCCCAAATCCATGCTACTGTTTGATGCTACTGACTCAGCATCTTCCCCAATGCTACTAGCTGTAGTAGCTGAAGGCTCAATCACAACAGTATGACTTGGTAGGATGGCAAGGGCTCTTGACCTTGAGGATTGGACACATAGTTGTTTCCCTCTCTGAAAGTTGTATGGTGTAGGGGAAGGAAAGATTCCAGAAGCGCCTTCCAGCATGATGATACCACTGTAAGTGGGGGATGCACTCAGGATTTGGTGATTCACCTTGAGTGATGAGGAAATGCTTATCATTATTATTATTATTATTAAATTCACATTTGTATACCGCTTCATCCCGAAGGCTCTAAGTGGTTTACATAGGATTGTGTGCCCATTGGCAGCACAAACAGGACAGTACAAAAGACATGGGGAAAAACACAAGGGTAGGGAAAGGGAGGGGGGAGGGGAAGAGGTCAGCAGCGATGCCTACTGGAACACCACCCCGCCATCAAAAGAAGGAAGGGGGGGGCCAGCAGGATCGCTGGTACTGAAGCACAAGCAGGGAGCAGGGGCCGACGTCTCCCCATGGGGGTCCGTCTTTAAGGTCCCGACCCGATTGCGCAGTGTCCAGGTTGACCCTCGCGGTGGTCTGCCGGGTCCTATGGAGCTGTGCCGACCTATAGCCGGCGCTCCAGAACGTCCTGGATGGGAATGTCCTACGGGGTCTTAGAGTCCTTGTTTCTGGGGGCCCACCTACCAGTGAGCCAACCAGAGCTCCGGCCCTAGTGTCCCGGTTCCCTTGGGTTCTCCGACAGGGAGATGGGTCCAATCCGCTCACGGTGCGTAGTGTGGGAATTCACCTCCCTTCGCTTCCGGCGCCGTCTCCTCCTCCGGCGGCTGCGTCTCATCTTGCCCAGCCCACCGGTGGAAGAAGAGTCCTCCGGGGGCGGGACCTCTAGGACTTCCGGCAGGGCACCACATCCGGGTACTGCCTCTTCCTCTCCAGGTCCTGGCACGTGGGATGGTCCGGCGTCATCGGGGAAGGAGTCCTCCAAGGGTGGGACTTCCGGGGGTAGTCTGGCGTCATCCGGAGAGGGGCCCTCCGGGGGGCGGGGCTTCCGGGGCCACCGACTGTCGGCTGCTTCCGGGTCCGATCCCCGGCTGCTGGGATGGATCCCCGGGGGCATGCAGGCCGTTCCTCAGTATTTGGGGCCGGTGGTTCTCGATCGACCTCCAGGGTACTGGAGGAAAGTCCCACGATCGGTCCCAGGTAAACTCTTGGTCGGGCGCGGGGAGGACAGGGGGATCACCTAAACTATTTGGCCCCAGATCCAAGATAGGGAACTGGGCTGTAGGGATCCCAAGTGACTCTAGTAAGCCACCAAATCTATTCCCAAACTCCCGGACATGGGCCATGAGTTTGGTGTATTCTGCCAGCAGTACTGAATAGGTATAGGGGTCAAGTTGGTTGGTGGTGGAGTCCTGGCCATCTCGCGCTGCCCTCCGTGGGGAGCTGCTTCGTGGGGTGTCACACGCCTCAAGGGTCCGGGGCCTCGAGCCACCTGGGGCGTTGTCTTCAGGGATGGTGTTAGGACGCGGCCGGATGGTCCAACCGTTCCCGGGCGTCCTGGGCGTCCTGGGCGGCCTGGGCGTCCTCAGTAGCTCCGGGGGCAGATCCGAGCCGTAGCCTGGCCCGATTGAGTCCGCCGGGGTCTGGGGGTCCCCAGAGGCGACCTCTCTGAGTCTGGCGATCAACCGCCGTCTCCTCCAGGGGGGAACGGCGGGATCGGCCTGATGTAGCCAGAGAGTCAAAGAGGCCATGCCAGAGCTCACCCGAAGGGAGCTCCACAGCAGTCGCCATCTTATAGAGGTTGCTCATGTTAATAACTGGCCCTCATGAGTATATCTGCTTTGGTTGCTCCTCCCTAATAATAAGTCTGGGTTTCTGCAGGTTGTAGAATTTGCACTGCGTTGCAACCATTGTGTTTGCATGTACATAATTTTTTTCAGTGAAAAATCACTTTAAATATGCAGTAAAAAGGAAATGTTTTATTTTCAGATGTAAGAATGAAGCAAAAAAGTTGAACTCTCCTGGTAGCTAAGTGAGAATGTTCTTTTGTTGTTTGGTGAGATCGTTCCTAAATCTACATTTTTAAATGTTATTCAAAACTTTAGATTTATAAAAACAAATGTATGATAGATAGATGATTGATTGATTGATATGAAAGACTAATTAATTGGCCATTGTTGTCTATTTATTTTTTAACATGCTCTGGAAATTCATTCTACATATGAAATCTTTCTTTTTAATTTTTATTAAATGCTTAAAGGATCTTATTGTGCATTTTAACCATTAAAAAGACATTAAACTCACAATGTTTTGCTTTGTCCATGCCTGCTTGCATATCTATGGCTTCCCACAACAGTTATTAAAATCTATTGAGTATGTTACTGCACTACAGTAACATCCATCTCATATCATTTTAGTTTTCATGTCTCCAACCTATGGTATCCCTGTATTTATAGTTTGCTGAGATCCTTGGAATTTTCTGCTAGGAAACTTTGGCCATTTACAAAGTTATCTTAGTGTTTGCTATTCTACAAAACCAAACAGATTTAATCCTCTGTTACCAGGGATCTTAAACCCTTTTAAACATCCACTAAAACTAAAACATTAATAATTGTGGCTCATTATTAAACAGGTATAACTGCCTCATTAAAACAAAGCCTCAATAGACTGGCCTATCACTTGTATTTCAGAAAAGTGTGCCATGTGGCAGGAGTGTTACAATAGACCTTATCTTTGATATAACCCTTAAAATAGAAAACAAATCCTGCTAGGTTTTGCACACAGGGCCCTTCCACACAGCCCTAAATCCCAGAATATCAAGGCAGAAAATCCCACATTTTCTGAGTGTGAACTCAGATAACCCAGTTCAAAACAGATATTGTGGGATTTTCTGCCTTGATATTCTGGGATATAGGGCTGTGAGGTAGGGCCCCCAGTTACCCAAAATAGCAAGGGGATTTTTAAAAGAAAATTTACAATTGGGGCATAAAGGCAACAACATTTTCCCAACATATGCCACGCATATGTCGATGATCCCTTGTCGATGATCCGGAAGCTTAAGCTGGTGCAGCATGCCGCAGCTCGCCTCCTTCTGGGCGCTGCAAGATCCGACCGCGCGACTCCACTTTTGCGCGAGCTGCACTGGTCCTCTTCAAGGTGTTAGTCCTCACTTTTAAGGCCATCTATGGTTTGGGGCCAGTGTACTTGAGGGAGCGACTTACCCCTTATGTGCCTGCGAGATCACTTCGCTCCGAGGAGCACAATCTCCTTGAGGTGCCTCCCCTCGGAACTTGCAGACTAGCCACTACACGGCGGAGGGCATTTTCGATAGCCGCCCCAAGTCTCTGGAACGGCCTCCTGGAGGAGATCCGCGCCATCCGCTCTCTTTTGCCCTTCTGCAAGGCCTTGAAGACTTGGCTCTTTAGAAAGGCGTTCGGTCCTTGACCCAACCACATTGCCCGCCTTGCCGCCTATGGCTCCCCCAGATTTTATCTTGTCCCCCCAGCCTTTGCCGAGGGCTAGTGCTTTTAATAGGTTTTAACCGTCTTGATGTGTATTGTGTTTTTAACTGTTTAACAGCTTAATTGTTATTACTTACGGTGCTTTTGCTTCTTGTAAACCGCTCTGAGCTCTGGAGTGAGCGGTATACTAAATCGAAGTGTAAATTCAAGGTGTAAATTCAACTATTCTGATCATACAAGCCAGTCTGGCTCAGCACATTTCCATTAATAAAACAACATTACATCTTTCTTTAGAATTTGGAATTACTTTAACAACACAACCTTTCACTCATCTACTCAGAATTAAACCAGAGATTTACGGTTTCTATCCATAAGCCCCCAAACTCACACTGAATGGACTATTTGCTGTCTGTCAAGGGTGATTTCCATTTAAACCAGGTTTGCTCCACTTCAGACAAAATCAGGGGATTTGTAGCAGGAAAAAATGTGTGTCTATGTCTAGATAATGGGATAAGGTCCAATTCAGTCCGATCTGCTGTCCAGATTGGAAACAAGTGCTACCACCCTTTCTCTGTGCTCGTCAGCACAAGGAAAAAATGTGGATCATGCTATGCAAGTCCTGGCTGGCCGTGGTGTTTAATCCATGTTCCTTATCACTGTGGGCACCTCTACAGATATCATGATGCACAACCAGTCAGAAGAGTAGCAACTTGGAGGAACTGAGATGTGGGCCACCCTAGGCACATCTACACTGACCACCTATTTCAAATTCCATCAGCTCCATACCAGCTAAACAATGCATAGAGCTGATCCGGGTTAACATGGGCCAAGACCACCTTAACATAGCCTTGAATCCCATTGACCAAAGCCACAATTTACTGTGAGGTCTCTCCAAGGATCTGTAGCAAATTGTAACTAGGGGTCCATGTAAACAATGGGCCAGTTCTGTTTAAATAGCCATCCTGTTTTCCTCAAGCTTGGATAGCCCAGGGAAATGGGATGAGATGTACCTTTTCTTCCACATTCTCATCATGGCAGCTACAAGGCACAAAATGACTAGTGACATTTGTTCGTCACCAGAGGAGATGCTGGCCAGAGCAACAAGTCTTCGGCGTCGAGTATTTATGTCACAGCGGATAAAGGCAACAGAAATATAGAAGTTTAATTCCCCATCGGCCCAAATACTCCAGTCTCTGTTCGTGTGAATAATGAAACTCTCATACAATTCACAAGGTAAATATATAACTTTGTATTGAATTGTATTTAACAATAACTGGCAAAACATCGAAAAACAACAGCCCTCACAGCTACCTCTCTAAACATCCTTTCCTCACAGATATTCAATCCCAACTGTCACTTTCAACTGAAACTCCTCAAAGTTCCATTCAGCAGTCTTGAAACAGCGCCATCTGGTGTCAAGCACGCCATACCGCAGGTCATCTCAAACTGCAATAATACATCTTGTGTTGACTCATGAATTACTTTTCAAATGCAAGAATCTGACACTCCTCCTTCATGAGCAACACAAGTACACACAATAATTATAATAACAATATCTTCTTACAAAATACATTTAATTTATAATTAGTCAATGCTTTTGTAAACATATCAGCCATATTCTCATCTGACTGGACCATCCTGTACTAACCATTAATAAAACCATCCTGTACTAACTTTCTAACATTTTGGTACCTTACCCCAATATATTTTGTTCTCTGCTTGAATCCTTCAGCATTTGATATTGCTATACAAGATTGAGAATCAGTAAATAAAGATATCTTATCTTCAAAACTTTGGAACTTGTTTACTAGAGCCTTTATCCACTCTAGTTCTGTACAACAGTCAGACAAAGCAGAAAATTTGGCTTCTGCCGTGGATAAACAAACGTGTGACTGTTTACGAGATTTCCATGTCACTTGTATCCCATTAAAACTAATTAGATACTGGACATGACAAGTTTTGTTCGTTGTCACCAAAACTTGCATCTGCAAACCCTTCATACCGCTTTCTTTTGGACAAATTTTTAGCTTTTTGTCACATGTTCCTTTCAAATATCTTAACACTCTTTTTACAGCTTGCCAATCAGTCAACGTTGGTTCATTCACTCTCCTGCTTAGTACATTAGTGGCATAGGCGATGTCAGGCCTAGTCCAATTTGCCAAATACAAGAGGCTCCCAACCACTGATCTATACAATGTTTGATTGTCAAACATTTCACCTCTATCAAGCTTTAAAAAATCTGGTACCATTGGAGTTGCTACTGTTTTACACAGAGTCAATCTTGTTCTCTCAAGTAACTCAAAAATTTTGTCTTTTGATCTAGACAAATATCTTTTTCAGTTCTAGTTACATTTACGCCTAAGTATTTCCGGACTTCTCCAAGATCTTTTACAGTCATACTTGAGTTTAGTCCCTTGAAAACTTGTTCCACATCCCTTTCGGATGGTGCTAGTACTAAGAGATCATCGACAAACACCAAAACAAATGTTTGCTTTTTAGACTCTTTTCCTTTCTTATATAGACATGTATCTACACTGCTTCTTTCGAAGCCAAGACCCTTTAACTTTTCGTCTATACACTGGTTCCAGCATCTCGCTGCTTGCTTTAGCCCGTATAATGCTTTCCGTAGTCGATACACACCAGTTGGAGTATCTTTTTCAAAACCAGGTATTGCTCTCATATATACATTGTCAGTCAGCTCTGCGTTTAAATAAGCTGTGGCAATGTCAAAGTGCCTTATAACATACTTTCTTTGCACACCGATGCCTAAAGCAGTCCTAATTGTTTCAGGTCTAATCGTTGGAGCATATACCTCATCATAATTTTGATTGTAAATTTGACCAAAACCTTGTGCAACCAATCTTGCTTTGTACAATAATGAACCATCAACTTGTGTTTTCCCTTTAAATACCCACTTGCAACCAATTACCTTTACATCTTTGGTTACATTTGCTTGTTCTAAAACATTTAAAGAATGAAGTGAATCAAATTCCTTCTTCATTGCTTTTACCCAAAAATCACGTTCATTTTTCGGTCTACGCAATGCTTCAGCGTAAGAATTAGGATCTTTCCACTCTATACTTCCTATTTGCGTGACTTGGTACTTGGCTGGTGGAATTCCTTTAGTGATACGTGTGATCTCCTAGAATCTCATCCTTAGTCTCCTCCACCTCCCTAATCTCCTCTTGACAATGTCCATCAACCTCTTGTAATGACGCTCCAATTTCGTAAGGATCACGCGTATAGATAGAAGCACGGTCCAACACGATTTTATTGCAGGTACAATACTTGTAAAGCTAAAGCACCGGCCCGCCACCCAAACACACCTTATATACCCAAACCCCCCTCCCCTTGCCCATGCAATGTCCAGACAGGGTTGCACCATATCCGGGTGATTCAGCAATTCCCATAGTCCAAAGGGATGTGACCTCACAGCCCTCTGAGTCAGCACAATCAGATTATTGTCCAATGTCCAAGTCCATAAGAAGTTACCTCACTTCCCTGGAGGCACCTGGAAGTTACATCACCCCCACTGACTCAGCATGTCCTTGAGTAACTAGGGCAAAGGTTCCAGAGATCTGGAATAAAGGTCAGCTATCTCATGGCAGGCTGGAAACCTGAACTTCTTCCAAGCTCAGATTTCCCAGATCTGACATAACGTCCTTCCCCACCACGTCCTCCCCCTGCAGAAACCAAACATCATTCAGTCCTCAGGTGGAAGGGGCCCCACATAACGCTTTAATAGGCTGCAATGGAACGTGGGATGTACCTTGCCCAAACTCCAGGGCAGCAAGAGAGTATACGAAACCTTATTGACCCCCTTCTCCACCCTAAAAGGTCCAATATACCTTGGGCTCAATTTCTTCGATGGACCTCCTAACTTCAAATTCCGGGTGGATAACCATACTAGATCACCTTCGGCAAACTCCTCCCCCTTCCTGTCTTCGCTGATCCCCAAATAACTTATACGCCGCTGCGCTTTACCCAAAGCTTCAGTTACCTCCCTCCAATCATCCTGCGCCGTGATCTTCCACTCACTCTTCCCTCTCCTCCCAACTCCAAAGTTGCGGCAAAGGAGCCACGCCCTGACCATAAACTACCTCGAAAGGGGACTTCCCGTGGAAGAATGTACAGAGCTGTTATAAGCCATTTCCGCATAAGGCAATAAGTCCGACCAATTATTCTGTTCCTTATTGCTAAATATCCGCAAATAACCGCCCAAGATTTCTCGTTCTTTCTACGCCGCCATTACAACAAGGATGGTAAGCAGTCGTAAGTTTCCTTTGAGCTCCCAACACCTCTAAGAACTTCTCCCAAAACCTGGCAGTAAACTGAACCCCCTCGATCGCTGAGAACCTGTTCCGCAACCATGCAACCGTACACATGTTGCACATACAACTCAGCTAACCTCTGCCGATGGCAATCCCTTCAAAGGCACAAAATGAGCCTGCTTCGAGAATAAATCCAGTACGGTCCAAATGTACCTGTAACCCTGGCTGGACGGCAACTCCCCACAAAATCTGTACTGACGTGCGTCCAGGGCCGCACAGGAGAAGCCACCACCTGAATCAACCCTCGCGGTCTAGCAGCAGGTTCCTTATTCCTGGCACACTCCTCACAATGCTCCACATACTCTTTCACCTCTGCTCTCATGCCTGGCCACCAATATCGCTTCTTTATAGCCAACAGCGTCTTTCGCTACTCCCCAATGACCAGCAGACTTGTGATCATGGTTAAGCCGCAAAACCTTCCTCCGCACACCTCGAGGAACATACACCTTACCTCCCATTACCCATAATCCATTCAACATCTTACATTCATCCTTGTGGTCTTGTAACCACTCATCCCCTTCATAACCGTTCTGCAACTCTAAACACCACTCATCCACTATATCCCTCTTCCTCCTTCACCTCTCTTTTCACCTGCGACCGCGTCTGCACAGCTAATCCCCAATGCTCCTTGGTGAACACTTCCTCCACCTTTTCCAAGCAATTCTCCCCCACACCTGGATATCTAGACAACGCATCAGCTACCACATTCTCACTACCCTTTATGTGCTGCAATGAGAAA
>JARBWK010001564.1:0-18470 GCA_030556195.1 Anolis apletophallus | reverse complement strand
TTTCTTTTCCCCTTTTTCCCTTTCCCTTTTCAGTACCCCCTTTTCCCCCCCCCTTCCTTCTCTTTTCCCTTTCCCTTTCCCCCTTTCCCCTTTTTTTTCTTTTCCCTTTCCCCTTTTCCCTCCCCCCTTTTCTTAAATTCCTTCCTTCCTGTTTGCTCTCCCCCTTTCCCCTTCTTTACCTTTTTTCCCCCCCTTTTTCCTTTCCTTTTCCTTTCCTTTCCGTTTCCCTTTTGCCAAAGGGAAAGAAGGAAGGAAAAATTTCTAGAGGGAAGGAGGGGAGGGGTGGGATGTCGGGGATTATGGGTTGGGTTTTCCTAGTATAAAACAAAACCCCAATTTTGCAGAGTAAAACAAAATGCAGCAGCTTCAGCTTAGCCCAGAAGTAATGGGTCATTGAGAAAACCTAATGTGATATATATATATATATATATATATATATATATATATATATATATATATATATATATATATATAGGTTCTCGTCCTGCCACGTTGTTGTGGCCTATAGTAATAATTTTTCTAAGTAGAGGTAGATATCTGGATTATTATGAAAGAGAGGTACCTACCTATTCCTTCCTATGTTTTCCCTTCTCCTTTCTCTCCTTTCTTCCTTCTCAAACTCTTTCTTTTATTCCTTCTTTCACTCTTTGGTTTCATCCTTCCTTCTCTCTTTCCTTCCTTCCCCCTTCCCCTCTCCCTTTCTCTACTCCTTTGTCTCCTTTCTTCCCTCCCTGTTTCCTTCCTTCTTTCACTTTTTATTTCCTTTTCTCCTTCCTTCTTTACCTCTTTTCTGCCTTTCCTTTCCCTTTCCTTTCTAGTTTCTCTTCTTCCTTCCTTCAGTACCTCCTTCCCTCCCTCCTTCTCTCTTTCCTTCCTTCCCCCTTCCCCTCTTTCGTTCCTTCCCTTTTCCCTCCCTCCTTTCTTCACTCCTTCCTTCCTGTTTGCTCTCCCTCCTTCCTTCTTTACCTCTTTCCTGCCTTTCCTTTCCTTTTCCTTTCCTTTCCGCTTCCCTTGCCAAAGGGAAAGAAGGAAGGAAGAATTGCTAGAGGGAAGGAGGGGGAGTGCGGTGAGGGATGTCAGGGATTATGGGTTAGGTTTTCCTAGTATAAAACACAAACCTAATTTTGCAGAGTAAAACAAAATGCAGCAGCTTCAGCTTAGCCCAGAAGTAATGTGGTCATTGAGAAAAACTCCATACCATAAAGTCAACTTACTTTATTGTAAGTAAAATAAAATATCCATACAGGAGAGTCACAAAGGAAAACATCCACAAAGGAAGCCTCAAAAGTAGCCACAAAAGGAAATCACAAAGGTAGCCACAAAAAGGAGCCACAAAGGGAAGGATACAAAATGGAAAGGAGTATTTAAGGACATAACAATTAGACCCCCACCTTTCCCCAGGAATCTAATTGTTGAGCACCTCTGCTGTAACTTGTTACAACCAAAATTAACATTACTGAGAACACTTAAAGGTAAAAATATAATTTTGTAACATAAAACTTTCAACGCTCCTCCACAAAATTATATTTGTTCACATTTGTAAATTCAGTTTCTCACAAAACTCATTGTGCTTTTCAAAATTAAGAGGTTTAGTCAAAATATCCGCAACATTTTCAGTTGAAGGAACATAATCAAGAACAATTCTTTTGTCTTTAACAAACTGTTGTACATTCGAATACCTCACATTAATGTACCTGGATTTTGAATTTAAATTTTGACTTTTACCCAAAGCAATGCAGGTTTGAGAATCAACAAAAACTTTCATTGGCAATTCTAAATTAATGTTTAGACTTCCAATTAAAGACTCTAACCATTCTGCTGATGTCAAAGCGTCCGACAACGCAGAGAATTCGGCTTCGCCAGTACTAAGAACCACAATTTTCTGTCTTCTGCTCTTCCAACACATAGGTGTGTGACAACCCCTTGTTTACCGGCCTCAGACTGGACAATCTTACGCAATCCAAACTGCTAACCCTAAATGCAAGGGGGCCCCGAAGTTACCTCAGCAACTTCTGTCTTATGGCAGGGTAGACTATCTCCCCCACTAACCATTGAATTGCAGAGACTTTAAATTTCTCAGTAACCACTTGACCACACTGCCACCATTTGTCTGTCTGACCACTGACCTTGAGGGCCACCACCAATAAAAGAACTAACAGAGGTGTTTTTCTTTTAAGATGTAAATAATTTATTATGACACAAATGGGTACAAATCTTGATTGGTTTTATACTTCCTCAGAGGCACAAACTTATTCTGTTACACAAAACACAATGGGGATATACTATAGGGTTTCCACTAACCCTCTATAAACCCCTGGACTCTTCCGTCTTTAACTAGGGTCTCTACACCCATAAAACTGGACTGCTCTCTTGCAGACCTTAAGACCAACTAAAGACTGAACTGTTCTCTTACAGTCCCAGCCTCCCAAAAACTAAAACAAAACAAACTCCTCCCCCCCTCTCATGGCAGTTGGCTTCCAACCGCTCTTCACCAACTGTAAAATTCATACCTTGAACATTCTAAAAGGCTCTGGCCCTGGTTGCTATGGCGACAGCTCTTCAGAGCTTCTGCCAAGCCTCCATTCTGTTTCACCCACAGCAACAATTCATAGAATATTCCTTTGAACTACACAAAACAACATACATTTAAAATATGTTATACAACATTTACACAAAAATAATCTACATCATTACATAGCTTCCTTCCTCCCGAAATTAATTTTTATTCTCTCTGTCCAGAGTGAATTAAAAATAATGCCGTAACAAGACATTATATAAACTTATACATTTCACATCTACATTCATACTTACACAACTATATACAAACCATACCCATCTTGTAACCTGAATTCAAGTAACTCTCGATAAAGAGTCAGCTACCACATTTGATTTGCCTTTGTAGCACAGCAGTTCTCGTTTGTGCCTGGAGGGCAGGGAACGGGTCCCGGGGTGCCATTAGCATTAGGGCCTGCAGCAGCAGAAGTGGATTCAGAGGATGAGCTAGATGACTGGGGGAAAGCACAGGGCCCTGCAGATGGGCCTCAATCGCCTACAGAGAGTCTGGCATGGGATGAGATGATGTTTGGGCCTAGCATAGATTCCGATCACCAGGTGGAGATGGGAAGCAGCCAAGATAGTTATGAACACCCAGGGGGGAGGAATTCCCAAGATAGAGATAGTGTAAACATGGAAGAAGTCGAATGGGAAAGTGCAAGGGAGGAAAGCTCTCAGGAAGATAGCGACACAGCTGTTGAGAGGCAAGGTCGTTCCTTCGATAGGAGACGAGACATTGAGTCTTCCCGGAGGGCTTGGTCTAGGGTCCTAGACCGACCGAGGTCCGTGAGCAGAGATGGAGACGGAGGAGCCTAGGCGTCGCGGACCTCGGCCGAAGGATTAAGTACAGGGGCCGTGGGAACGCATCCTCAGTTCTCCGGCCACGTCGTACCTGTACTGGCGAAACGGAGTAAGACCACAGGCGGTGGTCACCAAGCATTGCCTTGCTTTACCTTGTCTTGTTCCTGATTCGCATTGGTTTGCGAAGCCTTGCCCTGTCTCCTGATTCGCAGTGGATTGCGAAGCCTTGTCAAGCCTTGAATTCCCTGCTACCTTTGGACATTGTTACTCTAGCCTTTTGGATACTTTTTGGACATTCTTTTGATACTGGACTATATTCTTAAGCTGTTATTATACTCAATAAAGTAGTTAGCCTCTAGTACGTCTCCGTGTGTGTGTTTAAGGGGCCGGTAAGTCCGTGATCGTGACAGTTGGCCGGAGAACTCCTAGAACCCCTTATCCACACCACGGGACGCCGCTCCGGACGCCGCAAGAAGCGTTCCACGGAAGTGGTCGCCATGGCTAACTTGTCGGATGCCCAAATCCAGGCGATGCAGCAGGAGTTGGGGGAGCTACGGACCCGGGCCGGACGGCACCCGGGCGTCAGTCCACCGGGCAAATTCACTGGCAACCCGGCGCTGGTGGAGGTCTTCGTCTGCCAAGTGGAATTATATTTGAAGCAGCTGTTCACCACTCAGCCGCTTCTGCAGCACCCCAACCCCCGCACCCCTTTCATCGTCCAGGCCGACGCGTCGGATGTGGCGGTGGGAGCGATCCTGCTACAGCCCCAGGGGACGGACTTGTTGCCCTGTGCTTACTACTCCCGGCAGCTGACGGCTCCGGAAAAGAACTACACCATTTGGGAGAAGGAACTTTTGGCCATCAAGGTGGCGTTTGAAGTCTGGAGACACTTGCTTGAAGGGGCCAAGTTCCCGGTAGAGGTTCACACCGACCACCGGAACTTGGAGCACTTGAAGACCCAGCGCAAATTGGACCAGAGGCAACAGAGATGGTCCCTGTTCTTTGAGCGATTCAATTTCCGCATTCACTACGTGACCCCCAAGCAGACCAAGCAAGCTGATGTGTTGTCCCGTAAGCCGGAGTACGTTCGTGATGGGGCCGGGCAGTCGGAGGCCCGGTTGCTCAAAGCGGAGAACTTTGCGGCTACTCGGGCGCTCCCTGTCCACCCTCCAGCGGCCCCGCCAGCCCCTGGAGATAAGCGACCTTTGAGTGTTCGGGTCTCTGCCCGCCAGCAGACCGACCCGTGGGTGCAGGAGCAGCTGACCAAGGGGCCCCAAGCCCCTTTCCAGGTAAAGAACGGGGTGCTCTACCACCGGGACTCGGTCTATGTTTCCCCTGGGCCCGAGCGGGAGGACATTCTCAAGCTTTGCCATGATAGCCGGGCCGCAGGCCACTTTGGCCTTTTCAAGACTCTGCAACTGGTCCTACGGGACTTTTGGTGGCTTAAAGTGCGGAGGGATGTGGAGGACTATGTGGGATCTTGCCCTGTGTGCCAGCGGGCAAAGAACCAGGGGGGCAAGCCGGCCGGCTTGCTCCAGCCGCTGCCGACCCCTTCCGCCCCCTGGAAGATGATTTCGGCTGATTTCGTCACCGACCTCCCCAAGTCCAAGGGTTTCACCTCGATCTTGGTCGTGGTGGACTGCTTCACCAAGATGGGACATTTCATCCCCTGTGTGGGGGTGCCTACTGCCAAGGAGACTGCTGATATGTTTGTGCAACATGTGTTTCGGCTGCATGGACTTCCGCAAAGTTTGGTGACGGACCGGGGCACCCAATTCACTTCCCAGTTCTGGAAGGCCGTCCAGAAGTTGCTGGGGATTGATGTGCGAATGTCCACGGCCCATCACCCGCAGACCGATGGGCAGACCGAACGGGTTAATGCCACCTTGGAGCAGTATCTGCGCTGCTATGTCAACTATCAGCAGACCAATTGGGCGTCCTTGTTGTCTTTGGCGGAGTTTGCCTACAACAATGCGACGCAAGAATCCCTCAAAGAGACTCCTTTCTTCGCCAACTATGGACACCACCCTCGGTTCTACCCCCCCGTGGACCCGTCAGCGGACGTTTCGGAGGCCAAGGATTGGCTTCGAGAGCTCACTGCCTTGCAAGACTTGCTGCGCACTCAATTGGACCAAGCGAAGGCTGGTTACAAGCGGATGGCTGATCGGCGGCGTCAGGAGGGGC
Organism: Anolis apletophallus; assembly: GCA_030556195.1. Lineage (NCBI taxonomy): Eukaryota > Metazoa > Chordata > Lepidosauria > Squamata > Anolidae > Anolis > Anolis apletophallus. The sequence goes on along the minus strand of JARBWK010001564.1, from coordinate 12,932 downwards.
CGGAGATCCTGGTGGGGGATAAAGTTTGGTTGTCCACCAAGAATTTGCCCACGCAACGCCCTTGCCGCAAGCTCGATGCCAGATTTTTGGGTCCCTACAAAGTTCTGGAGAAGGTGGGGCCTGTGTCATTCAAACTACAACTCCCAGCGGACATGAAGCTCCACCCGGTGTTTCATCGTTTGCTGCTCCGCCCGGCGAAAGGGGTGCGGCCTGATGTGACGCAGCCGCCCCCTCCCCCTGTGATGCGCGATGGCGAGGAGGAGTTGGAGGTGCAGGACATCTTGGATGCTCGCATCCGCTACAGGAAGTTGGAGTACTTGCTGGACTGGAAGGGGATGGGCCCGGAAGAACGGTCATGGACCCGGGCTCGGGATGTCCATGCGCCGGACTTGGTGGCTCGCTTTCACCGCAAGTACCCTGAAAAGCCCAAACCTCGAGGGCGGCCTAGGAGGGGCCCTGAGGGGGGGATAGTGTAGCACAGCAGTTCTCGTTTGTGCCTGGAGGGCAGGGAACGGGTCCCGGGGTGCCATTAGCATTAGGGCCTGCAGCAGCAGAAGTGGATTCAGAGGATGAGCTAGATGACTGGGGGGAAGCACAGGGCCCTGCGGATGGGCCTCAATCGCCTACAGAGAGTCTGGCATGGGATGAGATGATGTTTGGGCCTAGCATAGATTCCGATCACCAGGTGGAGATGGGAAGCAGCCAAGATAGTTATGAACACCCAGGGGGGAGGAATTCCCAAGATAGAGATAGTGTAAACATGGAAGAAGTCGAATGGGAAAGTGCAAGGGAGGAAAGCTCTCAGGAAGATAGCGACACAGCTGTTGAGAGGCAAGGTCGTTCCTTCGATAGGAGACGAGACATTGAGTCTTCCCGGAGGGCTTGGTCTAGGGTCCTAGACCGACCGAGGTCCGTGAGCAGAGACTGGAGATGGAGGAGCCTAGAGCGTCGCGGACCTCGGCCGAAGGATTAAGTACAGGGGCCGTGGGAACGCATCCTCAGTTCTCCGGCCACGTCGTACCTGTACTGGCGAAACGGAGTAAGACCACAGGCGGTGGTCACCAAGCATTGCCTTGCTTTACCTTGTCTTGTTCCTGATTCGCATTGGTTTGCGGTTCTTGCCCTGTCTCCTGATTCGCAGTGGATTGCGAAGCCTTGTCAAGCCTTTGAATTCCCTGCTACCTTTGGACATTGTTACTCTAGCCTTTTGGATACTTTTGGACATTCTTTTGATACTGGACTATATTCTTAAGCTGTTATTATACTCAATAAAGTAGTTAGCCTCTAGTACGTCTCCGTGTGTGTGTTTAAGGGGCCGGTAAGTCCGTGATCGTGACAGCCTTTCACATGCACTACCTCAAAATTGTAGTCTTGCAAGAGCAAACTCCATCTTAAGAGTTTGTTATTAGTACCCTTAACATTACTCAGCCATTTTAATGGCGCATGATCTGTCTGCAAAATAAACTTTCTGCCCCACAGATATGGCCTCAGTTTTTGAATCGACCACACTATGGCGAGGCATTCTTTCGATGGTAGAAAGACTACTTTCTCTCGGCAACAGCTTTTACTTAAAAACATTACAGGATGCTTTTCCCCATCCTTGTCAGCTTGACTTAAACCGCTCCCAGACCTGTTTCTGATGCGTCGCAAGTTAAGGTAAATGGACGATCAAAACTGAGCTCTCAACACTGACTGTGATGTTATCGTCTGTTTTAACTTGTCCATTGACTCCTGGCATTGTGGTGTCCACACTATGACATTTGGACATGCCTTCTTGGTTAAGCCTGTCAATGGAGTCGCTAATTCGCTAAAATTTGGGATAAACCTTCGATAATAACTGGCTAATCCCAAAAAGGACCGAACCTGTTTTTTGGTTTTGGGTATCGGCCACTTGTGTATCGCCTCCACCTTAGTAGGTTCTGGACCAATCATACCACTTCCCACCATGTGTCCTAGGTACTTGGACATTCGATTCCCTAAACAACACTTGGGTGCTTTCACTGTTAACCCTACTTCTTTCAGTCGAAACAGCACCTGGTCTAAATGTTGTAGGTGTTCTTCCCAGGTATTGCTAAATACACCTATGTCGTCCATGTATGCTACACAGAAGTTACTCATACCCTTGAGTATCTTATCTACTAATCGTTGGAAAGTGGCTGGGCTGTTTTTAAGTCCAAATGGTAAGACATTGAACTGATGTAACCCTTTATGGGTTCTAAAGGCCGTTTTCTCCCGGTCTTTGGGATCCATTGGTATCTGCCAAAAACCCTTGGTGAGATCTAGGCTACTGATGTAATTGGCTCTCCCCATTCTTTCTAACAGGTCGTCTAACCTTGGCATAGGGTATGTGTCGGTTTGCGTCACCTCGTTTAACCGTCTATAATCAACACAAAACCTTATTGTGTTGTCTGGTTTTTGAACTAACACGATGAGTGATGCCCAAGGACTACTGGATGGTTCTATAATCCCCATATCCAGCATTTCCTGAACTTCTCTTTCAACACACTCTACGAGTTTCCCTGTGACTCGATAGGGAGTAGACGCAATGGGTAAGGCGTCTCCTGTCATAATTTGATGTTGCACTCCTTCTACCCTTCCTGGTAAATCCGAAAACAAATTTTTATACTTATGGAGCAGTTCTCTGTTGCTCCTGCTGTTTGCAAGTCAACCCTTCATCAAGTTTTACCTGACTCACACTCTTGTCAGCCTTCCTATTCCCTTCCCAGAAATGAAACGATCCATTTACTCCTTCATTAACTACTATACATACATCTACTGATCTTTTAACATAAGGTTTAAGCAAGTTAACATGCACCAGTTTTTCCAGTCCTGATTGTAATTCTTGTATCAAGTAGTTAACTCTGCTGGAACGCTTAACAACTGTCCATGGCCCTGTCCATTTCAATTGAAGTTTGTTGACTCTTTTCGGGATCAAATATAGTACTTTATCACCAACGTCGAAGGATCTCCCGGGCTGATTGATCATACCAGGTCTTCTGTTTCTGCTGTGCTGCTGCAAGGTTGTCTTGAGCGATAACTCGTGCCAACTCCATCGTCTCCTGTAGATTCTGTAGATACCGACTCACTGGAACTGGCTCTGCAACCGAGGAAGTCTCCCAGTGCTCTCTCACTAGATCAAGCGGACCTCTCGCCTTCCTTCCAAAGAGTAACTCGAAAGGGCTGTATCCTGTACTGCCTTGTGGAGTCTCTCTGCATGCAAACAGGAGTTGCTGTAGTTTCTCATCCCAATCGGCTGGATGTTGTTGAGTGTACGCCTTGATCATTCTCACTAAGGTCTTATTTAGGTTTTCCACAAGACCATTAGTTTGTGGATGGTAAGCGGATGATGTCAGATGTTTAACTCCACACATCTCCAACAGTCTTTCCATCAGTCTTGACGTAAACTGGGTTCCCAAATCTGAAACCAGTTCTTTGGGATATCCTGTTCTTCCCCATATAGACAACAAGGCGTTTGCCACTGTGGTTGTATCAATATTAGTCAACGCCACTGCTTCTGGGTATCTTGTGGCATAGTCCATCAAAGTAAGGATATATCGACGTCCCCCTTACCTCTTTGGTAAGGGTCCCACAATATCGATCCCCACGCGATAAAATGGTTCTCCAATTAGTGGCATAGGAACTAGGGAACCTTGGTCTTGTCTTTCCCTGTTCCGACACGCTGACATGTATCACACGATTGACAAAACTCTTTAATGTGCTGATACATATTGGGCCAAAAGAAATTTCTGGTGATGCGCTGTGTAGTGCGCCGAATATATGGCCACCTTGTGTGCTTGCGTGTGCCAAATTCATAAGTTGTTCCCTATAAGCTTGGGGCACAACTATTTGTGTACAGGAACTAGTTTCTCCTGGAGACTTTACACACATGGTCTCTCTATACAACACTCGTCCTTTAACTACAAATCTCGAAGGATTTTCTTTTGATAAGACTTTCGTCTCATCCTGAGCCGCAGTAAACAAAGATCTCAGTGTTTCATCTGCCTTTTGCTCATTAGCAATATCCCCTTCCCCTGCTCCTGTTTTAACTAACTCTATTATATTTGAACTTGTCTCAGGATTTTCTTCAGGGATAATATCAACTGGTAAACAAGAAACATCTTGCTGTTTAACTGGATCTTCGGTTAACTGATCATCTCTTGTTAAATACTTGATCTTCCTTACAAGATCATCCCCAACAAACAATCAAAAGGAATGTCATCATATATTGCAAAATCCCAAAATCCTTTCCAATTTTTATATTGGATTGGCAAAGACACAACGTCGGACAACGCTGCCCCTACTCCTTTAGTCTAAGCTGAGACACAGGTTTTGAATGCCTCTGGCACATGTTCAGGGCGAATCACACAAACCTCCGATCCGGTGTCCCTCCATCCTAATACTTCGTTTTGATCTACTTGGAGTGGTTCAAAGTAATCATCTCTATCTGTGTCCAACATAACAAAAAGGCATTGTTTTTCTGAGGGATTATGTACTTGCATTGGTTCCGAAGAACTCTTTCCTATATTAGACTCAAGCCCCTTCTCAGAACTCTTTTCTAATATTGGAGTTATACATAAGGAAGATTTTTCCTTACTATGTAGATAACATTGTGCTTTTACATGTCCGAACCTGCCACATGAAAAGCACATTCTCTTAGCCATATCAAAGCTTGGACGATTTCCACTACTGAGGGAGCCATCTCTGAGGTAATTTTTCTCCTCAGGCCTTCTGTAACGAGCGTACTCTCCTGCCGCATTTTTAGCCTCTTGATACTGTGACAAAGCTTTGAATGGTTTCTTAAAGAAGGTTTCTCCACTGGTTTGTAGCCTTCAGCCCTACAAACTCCCTCTCTCAATGTCACCATCTTATCCACCATAAGAGCGGCTTGACTGGGTGTCCCAGGATCCCTTTCCTGAACCAACCATTTATACTCTGAGGGAACATTTTGGTAAAATTGTTCCAGACTCATCAGATCCTAAGTTGCTGAAAACTGGTAATTTGAGCACCTTTTAACCAACTATCAAAATACTGGCTTTGCTTTGATGCTAGCTGACAGAAACTTTCGGTTTTCTCCTTTTCAAGGACCTGAACTTAACTCTGTAATGTTCTGGCGTCAACTGAAGCTTCTGTTGGACCTGTTGTTTAAACTTCTGGTAAACTTTGTGGTCCTGTTCTGCCATATCGCTATAAATCTCCAGCAACTGGCCACAGATCTGTGGACGTAAATATGTCATCCATCTCTCCTCTTCAATTTCAAAATCATAACAACATCTTTCAAAAGAAACCAAAAATTTCTCCACACTATCCCCTTTTATATACTTCGGGAATTTCCTCAGGAGTTGGTCTATAGAAACTTCTGCCTGCACCTCTTGAACTGGCCTGGCACGCTGAGAGGCATTCAATTTCTCTCTCTCTAACTCCAACCTGGCCATTTCTCTACGTTCCTCTCTCTCTTCCTTTCTCTTTGCCTTCTCTCTCTTTCTCTTTTTTCTTTTCTTTCTCTCTTTCCTTTTCTTCTCTTTCTCTTTGCCTCTCTCTCCCTTTCTTTCTCTTCTCTTTCCTTTTCTTCTCTTTCTCTTTGCATCTCTAGTTTCATCACCTCAAGCTTAAACCGGCATTCTCCAGACATTTTACTTGACTCTGATTCTGAAATTTCAGAGTCTTCTCCTTCCTGCAGAACCTCAGGCTGCCCTGTTTCTTCCAAAGCCCTCGTTTGTCTCCGGGTGGTCATTTTGCCTAACTTTTACCTCAGAACTTTAAACTAAATTAATAAAGTTCCTACTACCACACGACTTTGGTCACTAAACTGAGATATTAAACAAATTCTTCTGGTAGCCTTGCTTTCACACTGGATCAGTTTTCTTATACGATCCCACCGCTCTGCCGCCAAAATGTGACAACCCCTTGTTTACCGGCCTCAGACTGGACAATCTTTCGCAATCCAAACTGCTAACCCTAAATGCAAGGGGGCCTCGAAGTTACCTCAGCAACTTCTGTCTTATGGCAGGGTAGACTATCTCCCCCACTAACCATTGAATTGCAGAGACTTTAAATTTCTCAGTAACCACTTGACCACACTGCCACCATTTGTCTGTCTGACCACTGACCTTGAGGGCCACCACCAATAAAAGAACTAACAGAGGTGTTTTTCTTTTAAGATGTAAATAATTTATTATGACACAAATGGGTACAAATCTTGATTGGTTTTATACTTCCTCAGAGGCACAAACTTATTCTGTTACACAAAACACAATGGGGATATACTATAGGGTTTCCACTAACCCTCTATAAACCCCTGGACTCTTCCGTCTTTAACTAGGGTCTCTACACCCATAAAACTGGACTGCTCTCTTGCAGACCTTAAGACCAACTAAAGACTGAACTGTTCTCTTACAGTCCCAGCCTCCCAAAAACTAAAACAAAACAAACTCCTCCCCCCTCTCATGGCAGTTGGCTTCCAACCGCTCTTCACCAACTGTAAAATTCATACCTTGAACATTCTAAAAGGCTCTGGCCCTGGTTGCTATGGCGACAGCTCTTCAGAGCTTCTGCCAAGCCTCCCTTCTGTTTCACCCACAGCAACAATTCATAGAACATTCCTTTGAACTACACAAAACAACATACATTTAACATATGTTATACAACATTTACACACAAATAATCGACATCATTACAAGGTGTATTTGCATATTTTATTACAAAACCAGTAACAGATTTATTTTCTTTCAAATTGGCAAAGGAACTATCACAATGTATTGTTAAACATTCTTTATCATCCGGACAAATTCTGAACACTTTTTCTGCTGTTTCTTTTAAATATCTCAATACTCTTTTCACTCCAGCCCAGTCTGTATGTGAAGGATTCTGAATCCTTTGACTTAGAATACCAACAGAAAAAGAAATATCGGGCCTTGTGTTATTTGCAATGTACAACAAAGAACCTATAACTGAACGATAAATAAAATTATTATCGAACACTTCTCCATCTACATGTTGCAAAAACTGAGGTGCCATGGGTGTATTAATACTGTTTGCATTTTCCATTCTGGTTCTCCTCAAAAGATCATAAATCCTGTCAGTTTGGTTCAACTCAAAACCATCCTCAGTTCTGGCAATATTTATGCCAAGATATTTATTAACATCTCCAAGATTCTTGATTTTCAACACATTGTTCAGACTCTGAAATACTTTCTCAACTTGTTCTTCAGAACCAATGCATAACACATCATCAACATAAATTACCACAAACATTTGCGTATCTCCACTTCCTTTTGAGTATAAACAAGGATCAAACCTATTAGCAACAAAATCTAACTTTGTCAATACTTTGTCCAAATGCAAGTTCCAGTTACGGGCACTTTGCTTAAGACCATAAAGACTTTTCTTAAGAAGATAAGACCCCACAGGAAGGTCGGTTTCAAACCCTGGGATAGCAGACATATAAACTTTCTCATCCAAGTCTGCATGGAGATATGCAGTGTTCACATCAAAGTGTTTAACTTTTAAATTCCTATTGCTGGCAATTGCAAGGGCTATCTTTAGTGCTTCCCCAGATACCGTGGGACTAAAAATTTCATTAAAATTTTCTCCAAAAGTTTGTTCAAAACCTCTTGCAACTAACCTGGCCTTGTACAAGAAATCACCATCTTTCATTAGTTTACGTCTGTAAACCCAACGACAACTCAGAACTTTTACATTGTCAGGTGTTTCTGACTTCTCCATGACATGCAAACTTCTCAAGGAATCCAATTCACTTTTCATTGCTTTCAGCCAAAGATTTCTCTCATTCTCCTCCCTTTTTAACATCTCTTTGTAACTTTGAGGTTCAGACCAGTCATTCTCTTGAACCTTCACAAAATCACAATGGTACCTCTTTGGGGGAATACCCTTAGTCTTTCTAGAACTACGCCTAGGAATGGTCCTTGCTTCTCCATCAGTCTCATCTGTTTCTGAACTACTAGAGGATTCAGCTTCGACTTTCCTCTTTTGAGAACCTTTACTCTCAATCACAGGACTACTGACTTGTGTTCCTGACTGTGTATCTTCAGACAAAATGGAAAGGAGTATTTAAGGACATCACAATTAGACCCCCACCTTTCCCCAGGAATCTAATTGTTGAGCACCTCTGCTGTAACTTGTTACAACCAAAATTAACATTACTGAGAACACTTAAAGGTACAAATATAATTTTGTAACATAAAACTTTCAACAAGGGAGATGGGGCGAGGCCAGATTTGGACAATGGAGGATTAGTATTTTGTTAATTTAATTAATTTTGAGGGGTTCTTGGGGGGGATTTTTATTGTTGGTCACACCTTGCATTGTGAGATGTTTTGCTGCCAAATTTGGTGTGTATAGGCCCCATAGTTTTTTTGTTTTTAAGGTACTCATGATGACAACAGCATTTTTATGTATATAGATATATCTGCCTGCAATTCAAAGATATTGTTTTTAGAGATCTTTATATGGTGAAAAAAGTACATTTAGGTTGTATCTGCACAGCCATATCATTCAGATTATCGAAGCAGAAAATCCACATTATCTACTTTCAACTGGGTTATATGAGTCTACACTGCCATATAATCCAGTTCAAAGCAGCTGAACCCCTGTAAGGGGTCGGTGGTGTGAGCCAGGCTTGCCATTTGCAGGGTTGTGTGCTTGCGAGGACGTCCCTGTTGGAAGAAAGAGGCGATACACAGGACTGCGCCATGGACGGGGTTGATGAGAGGAAGAAAGCGCATGCTGCAGTTTCTATGGCAATGCCTGCCTGGGGATTCCAACTTGCAGGGACACAGTCGCAAGTGCACGATCCCCGGGCAGGCGTTGCCATGGAAACCGCAGCACGTGTCTCCTTCTTCTCGCCAACATCGCCCACGACACAGTCCTGTGTATTGCCTCTTTCTTACAATGGGGACATCCTCGCAAGCGCGCCTTGCGGGGCAAGCAGGAGGCGCTTTTCAAGGTGAGCCTCACTTGTGCAGTGCCGCCCCCTTCTTTTTTCAATGCCATAGAAACAACATGCAATTAAAATGTTGCAACTCAGACCAAGGAGAGCCCCCCTAGACCATACACACAGCAGGCAGTCTATGAAGAATAGGTTTTTATTGAAGCAAATATAGTGTCCAACAAAAGGTTAAAAGCAGATAATAAGTAAAGATATTTCCCAGGTATAAGTACAGTTCAAATAGTCTTTTGTATCAAAAAGCAAGGCATAGAGCTGGATCTAAAATCCCATGGAAGAACAAGGCCTCAGATCAGGAACAAGCAGGCCCAAAATCCTAGGCCAGGCAAGAGCTTGGAGACAAGATAACATGAAACACATCCAAATGAAGCTTGAAGTCTGCCCCTAATTTTTAGCTGGCTCTAATCAAGGGAAATTACTTTCAATTTGCCAGCCGTCCACTCCGCCCCAAACTGGCATCATGCCTAGAAGTGTGAATGTTATCCAAACGGTCAAAGGAGTCTCAGAAGAAGCCTCATTAAAATCTCAGGTGCCTGGCTGTTATCTCCTTCTGCACAGGAATGTTCATCTATAGCCGTGGGAACGAAGCCAGCCTCGTCTGACATTTCACTTTGCACATCACTTTGCAGTTCAGAATTCCCTTCAGCATCAACATCCCTAGCCTCCTCAGCCCTGTCCATCCCATCATCCCCAACATGTGCATTCGCATCATCCCCAACATGTACATGAATATACCACATAAAATACCACATAAGGCTGAAATACCACATAAAATAACATTTATATAAAAATTAAAACACATTAAAACATTTAATTTTACGAAAAATGTACAAACATTAATACATATATCTTTCTGTTTAATTGCTGTTAAAATTTAAAAAAATAATTTCTAGGGGGGCGGTGAGTACATTTTTTTCTGGAAAGGGGGCAGTGGGCCAAAAAAGTTTGGGAACCACTGATCTAGAAATTCCTAGAGAGATCATATTAATTAAATCCTCAAATAATCAAATCTGAAAAAATCGTATCGGCAAATGTGGAGAGCCTACTATTATTATTCAACATTTATATGCGCCCCCTGGCCCAGCTGGCCCGCGACTTTGGTCTGGAGTGTTATCAGTACGCTGATGACACCCAGCTTCTGCTGAGAATGGACGGCAGGCCGGACTCCGTACCCGATTGTTTCCATCGCTGCCTTGAAGCCGTGACTGGTTGGCTGCGTGCCAGCCGGCTGAAGGTGAACCTGTCGAAGACGGAGATATTGTGGCCCGGTCGCCCTGGGCTGGATGAGTGCCGGTTGCCTACCCTGGATGGCGAGCGGCTTAGCCCGTCATCCTTGGTTAAGAGCTTAGGTGTTCAATTGGACCCCTTGCTGACCATGGAGACTCAGGTCTCCGTGGTCAGCAGGACGGTGTTCTTCTACCTACGACAGGCTAGGCGACTGGCACCCTACCTGTCCAGGCATGATCTGGCCACGGTGATCCAAGCGACGGTCATCTCGAGGCTGGACTACTGTAACGCCCTCTACGTAGGTCTTCCCTTGGCGACAATCCGGAAGCTCAAGCTAGTGCAGAATGCCGCTGCTCGCTTGCTGGCGGGAATGCCGGCAAGGGAGCACATTGACGCCCACTCTTCGGCAACTGCACTGGCTCCCCATGGAGCACGAATTGTCTTCAAGGTGTTGGTGTTAACCTTCAAGGCCCTGTACGGCTTAGGGCCTGCGTACCTGAGGGACCGCCTTGCCCCATACATTCCCCCGAGATCACTACGTTCAGAGGAACAAAATCTGTTGTTGGTGCCAACAATCCGCTCCTGCCATCTGTCCACAACTAGGCAGAGAGCGTTCTCCGTAGCAGCCCTGGTGCTATGGAACTCCCTGACAAGTGACATCTGGACCATACAAGACCTAATTCCCTTTCGGAGGGCGGTTAAGACCGCGCTGTTCAAATTAGCCTTTGACTAGACAACCGGATTGGGCGACTGACTTACAGCTGTCTAATACACTGGTGTTTTGGGCCTTTGGAAATGTATGCGTGTCTCAATACCTCGTGATGTGATTTGTATTGTTTTAATGTTTTAATGTTTTACTGTTTTACTGTACGGCTGCATGGCCACTACATGCCGCCTGTCTTATATGTTGTGACCCGCCCCGAGCCTGCAGGGAGGAGCGGAATACAAAACCAAATAATAAATAAATAAATAAATACTGTACTTTTTTGGAAGATGAGGAATGTTTCCGTTCTTTTTCTTAATACTTTTTTGTGGACTATAGCTTATTTCTTGTAATGTTTTGATGGGTTCTCTCCTCAAAAACATTAGGCCAATTGACTATGTTTTAGTTGGAGTTCCCCGATTCCAAAGGACCCTACAAGTGACAAAAAGGGAATGACTGGCCTAGAAATATAGAGGGGAAAACCAAATATATTTGTTCCTTTGCAACTTCAAAACTAGCAAACTAATTTTGTCACTGTATCATGTTATATAAAGACTCACATTTAAAATATATGTTGTGAGCTGTGAAGCTAGATCACTAAAAAAGCAACATGTGATTCTTCAATGAAAATCATATGAAACATGTTTTGACTTTCAAGAACCTTTTTGATGCTGATGATGAGTACATGTGATGCCCAAGCTTCAAAGGCCGAGGAGGCGAAACTCCAGGATCTCTTTGGTCATAAATGAAGGGAACGTACTCACTTGTGGTTAGAAAAACATCAGTTACTATGAAGGAAATAAACAAGCACTGCCTAGATCAGGGGTGGGCAATTATTTTTCCCAAGGGGCCACACGAGAGCCAAAAAATATTATGGAGGGCCGCACCTAAAGGCGGAACACATTCTACATAATATCAATTGAATTTCTTTAATAATAATAAAAAAGGCACTACATTGCGCTTTTGATATATTAATAAGACTGATAAGAGTATATGTTATGATCAATGAAAAAGAGAGGTTGTCATAGGAAAAATGACATTTATTCACTCAAATTTTACAAAACAATGGTTAACAAAATGTGAACATTTGTATCATTTGTGATTCATTGTATCAGAGGTCAGGAACCTTTTTGACTCAGAGAGCCATAAAAGCAAAATATTTGGAAATTTATTTCAGTGAGAGCATTATAATAATAATGGTGATGATAATATTCATTCAGCCTCTGCTAATAATAATAATAACAACAGGTTCCTAGAGTAGGAGGATACCTCCAAGGGCCATCCAGCCAACCTCCTTCTGCCATAAGGGAAAAACACAATCAAGGCACTCCTCACAGATCGCCATTCAACCAATAATAATAATAACAACAACAACAGGTTCCTAAAGTAGGAGAAGACCTCCAAAGGCCATCCAGTCCAACCTTCTTCTGCCATAAGGGAAAAACACAAAGCATTCCTCACAGATGGTCATTCAGCCATCTTGAACCAAACTTGGCACACTGAACTCTCATAAGACCAAAGTACTGAAAGGGTTTGCTGGGCATTTACTTTGAGTTTGGGAGTTGTAGTTGACTCAGGGTGGCTTACATGGGGCCAAGCCTAATCAAAACAATTAAAATGTGGCACATTAAAATACATAACAACACTATAATACAAAGTAAAACAACAACATAGTTGGCACACCAGGAAAGACTGTAGTTGGTGTGCCATCCCCCCCTTTCCTTGCAACAACAGAACATGGGGCAGCACCAAAAGGCACAGCACGAGGGCAGCATTCGAACCCTGTGATATATGGTCCTCCATATTCATGGATTCTGCATTTGTGGACTCCACCATCCATGGCCTTATTTATTTTATTTACTTAATTTATATTCCGCTCTTCTCACCCCGAAGGGGACTCAGAGCGGATTACAGTACACATACTAGAGGACAATTCCTGCTGTTTTTCACATACACAACATAGAAATGAACAGAGGCAAACTCTGGTCACAGGGGAGCTGATGCCCCCCATTCTCTTAACGTCCCTTGTTGTTCCTTTCC
>JARBWK010001563.1:0-18471 GCA_030556195.1 Anolis apletophallus | reverse complement strand
GAAGAATTAAAAATAATTCGGGAGGAAGGAAGGAAGGTAATGTAATGATGTTGATTATTTGTGTAAATGTTGTGTGACATGTGTTAAAATGTATGTTGTTTTGAATGTTCTATGGTTTGTTTCTGTGGGTGAAACAGAAGGAGGCATGGCAGAAGCTTAGAAGAGCTGTCGCCATGGCAACCAGGGCTAGAGGCTAGTAGAATGTTCAGGTTTGAATTCTACAGTTGGAAAAGAGCGGGAAGCCAACTGCCAAATGAGAGGGGGAGGAGTTATGTTCTAGTTTAGAGTGTCCTAAGGACTGAAAGAGAACTGTACAGTGTTAGTGTGTGTCTTAAGGTCTGCTAGTGAGCAGTCCAGTTAAAGGGTATAGAGACCCTAGTTAAAGTTGCAGGGGTTTATAGAGGTTTAGTGGAAACCCTATAATGGGTCCCCATTGTGTTATGTAACAGAAAAGTTGTGCCTCTAAGGAAGTTTGAAACCAACCAAGATTGTACCCATTTGTCAAAATAAATTGTTTGCATCTTAAAGAAAACACCTCTCCTGATTCTTTTATTGGTGGTGGCCCTCAAAGTCAGTGGTCAGCCGGATAAATGGTGGCAGCGTGGTCAAGTGGTCACTGAGAAGTTTGAACTCAGTCAGTTAAATGGTGAAGGGGTGAGACAGTACCTGCCAATAACGTGAAGTTGCTGAGGTAACCCGAGGTTTCATGGATTGGAGGTCAGCAGTGTGGACATAGAAAGATTGTCCAGTCTGAGGCCGGTCAAAAAGTGGAGTGGTCACATATTGGCGGCAGCGGTGGGATCTTTAAGAGAGGGTCCACCCTGTCCAGCCGGTTGATTTCAACGTAGCTTCACCGCATGTGCCTTCAAGCTGTTTCCAAGTTATGATAACCCTACAAACCACCAAGATATAGGAGCATTTTCCAATTTGCATTTTAGCAATCATGCTTCAGATTTATTTATTTTTTGTCCAGAGAGATACAGTACTACTTTACATTTTATAGTATATATTTTCTGGATCTATAAGTATATCTGGGGTTTGAGCTAACAGATTTAAAATAGTGTTTTGAGGGTACATTCCATTTTCAAGGAAGACACTGCTTTTCACATTTTCATTTCACATTTGCCATGGAATATAGATCGAGCCATGTCCTGCTAAACCCTGATCTCGATTGCCCAACTTAATTTTATTACAATGTGTCCAAAAGGAGATACTGTATTTGATTTTATATTATAAATGCTCAATATCGTCCTTGAACATGGACACACTTCATCTGATGCACGCTTGGACAACTATATATTTCTCCCTGGGGGACCTTGAAGAACCAGATTCTATGATAAACAATCCATTTTGCCCCCAAATGCCGCCACACTGCTTCTAGAAGAATCTTGTTATTCCCAATGGGCTCAGACAAAAGCAAACCACTGCAGCCTTCCTGTTATCTGTTCTTTTTTATGACCTCACAACCTCTGAGGATGCCTGCCATAGATGCAGGTGAAATGTCAGAAGATAATGCTTCTAGAACATGGCCATACAGACTGAAAAACCTACAACAACCCAGTGATTCTGGCCATGAAAGCCTTCGACAAAAACTTGAATCTGATCTTTGGCCACATTTGTCTTGGTGTTGGTGGTTATGACAGTGCAAGATACACATTAGCTTTGCAAGTTAGACCTGAGTTTCCACTTTGTTGGATTGAGAATTATTCTGGAATGGAGTTAGAATTATTTGGGACAATCCTGTAATATTTATAGCCCATTCCTGCTATCTACTCTCCTGGTGGGAGGGAGGCTCTGAGATTGTTTATAGCAGCTGACCTAAAAGCTGGGGCAGTTTGCCAGGATTGTGTCAGTGGTTGACAAGTAACATGAAGCTGTGCTTTTGCATGTGTGCATGCCCCACCCTCTCTCTCTCTCTCTCACACACACACACACACACACACATGCACATTATTTCATTGCAAATGGCCTGACAGATACCAAACTGATGAGTTATACAAAGTCCTCACACTACTCATCCAAACAAAATTTGGTCCTACCTGACAAAATGGTTAGAAGACTCAAGGCCAATGCAGTCCATTGGTGGCATCTACCCATTTGGCAAGCTCTTTCTTTGAATCTGGAAAAAGGATGCATAGACATTACGTTTATGCATGCATATAATTAATTCTTCTCCCAGCATTGAATGTTTGCCGTATATATGCTGTGCTTCGCCCTGAGTCCCCTTCAGGGGATATAAATGCTTTAAATAAATAAAATAAATAAATTACCATAAAATAGATATTGTATCCTGTACTTTTAATCAACATTTCCAAGTTATAGATTCAAAGAAGGAAAAATAAATGCTCAAGGATACTGAAAAACACAAAATGTTCCCTTTATTGGAAATAAATATTAGAAGCATCGTACATACCAGAATATTATAGGCATTTGAGGATAGATGTTCTTGAATAGTATGCAGAGATTACAGGATTCAAGACTATGGTGAGAGAATGAGTAAAAAAGAACATGGCTTACCACTATGTTAAGATATGAAGAGGAACTGCCCTCAAAAGTATTGATCAGTGTTATGCCATAAAATATACAAAGTTCCTATGAACATCTCATACAACTGAGAAATAGATTACAATTATGTACATTTCCAGTACTTAGAACTCCCCAGCTATTATTTATTACTATTTATTGTGTCAGAAGCAAATTGGAAATACAGTTAGAATGTATAGAAAAACCACAAATAAAGTTAAAAACTAGAAGCTGGCTACTTTGAGTGCCTCCAGTGTCACTGTAAGAAGGTCCTCCATTGTGCATGTGGCAGTGCTTAGGTTGCCTTGTAGTAAGTGGTCTGTGGTTTGCTCTGCTCCACACTCGCATGTTGTGGACTCCATGGATTCCAGCTAAGCTACTAAGAAACAGTATTTAATCGAAGTATTTCTAATAATAACAATCTTTCTATAAGGAATTCTTAGAAGTGTTCAGAATGAGTCAGATCTCAGTCTATAGCCAACTGCCTTTAAAAAACTATCTTTATAAAAATCTGGGGCGAGAACTGTAGGACCCTCTAGGTCTTATTACATAGCAAATCATATCATCCCCAACAATGAGGGCCAATATTGGGAGCTGCGATCAGGTTCACAGAAAAGCCTCCCTTATTGACCTCTACTCTTTAAAACATTTCTCATAAAAGGACACTCCCATTATCTATATATATAAAGGAGACGCGGTCGTGCAAAGAAGAATATAGACAAAGAAACTATAAGTCGCAGAAGCACCAAACTTGGCAGCCTACTGGACCATTACACTCGCTACAGACAACAGCAAAAAAACCGGACCTACGTCCTCCCAGCACCCCAAAAACGATCCCCAAAATTGCCAACGGAACTCCCAACCCGGCCACTTCGCTGCCAGCGAACGTTTAGAACGCCGCGCATGGCAGCCAGAGCGCCTCCTCCGCCTCCTCAGGAAGAGCGGGGGGGGGGGCTGGAAGGAGGAGGGGAAACCCCTCCCCCCTCCTCCCCAGCCCCTCCCACCTCCCCCGCCACCCCTGCCACCGCGACACGCCTCCCCCTCCCAAGCCCCTCCCCCTCCTCCCGGGCTCCCGCCTCCCGCCCAGTTCCAAAGACTGGCGGAGGGGCGGGCCAGGCGGGACACGCCCCCCTCCCAAGCCCCTCCCCCTCCTCCCGGGCTCCCGCCTCCGCCCGGTTCCAAAGCCTGGCGGGGCGGGGCCAGGAGGCGGACACGCCCCCCTCCCAAGCCCCTCCTCCCGGGCTCCCGCCTCCCGCCCGGTTCCAAAGCCTGGCGGAGGGCGGGGCCAGGAGGCGGGACACGCCTCCCCTCCCAAGCCCCTCCCCCCTCCCGGGCTCCCGCCTCCTCCCGCCCCCCTGCCGCTCCGGTAAGGAAAAGGCGAGGGCGGGCAGGGGCGGGGACACCCTCCCTCTTCCCCAGCCCTCCCACCTCCTCCCGCCCCCCTGCCGCTTTCCGGTAAGGAAAAGCGGCGGGGGCGTGCAGGGGCGGGGACACCCTCCCTCTTCCCCAGCCCCTCCCAACTCCCCGCCCCTGCCGCTTTCGGTAAGGAAAAGCGGCGGGGGTGGCAGGGGCGGACACCCTCCCTCTTCCCCAGCCCTCCCACCTCCTCCCGCCCCTGCCGCTTTCCGGAAAAGCGCGGGGGCGTGGCAGGGGCGGGGACACCCCCTCCCTCTTCCCCAGCCCCTCCCACCTCCTCCTCCCCCCTGCCGCTTTCCGGTAAGGAAAAGCGGCGGGCGTGGCAGGGGCGGGGACACCCTCCCTCTTCCCCAGCCCCTCCCAACTCCTCCCGCCCTGCCGCCCGGTAAGGAAAAGCGGCGGGGGCGTGGCAGGGGCGGGGACACCCTCCCTCTTCCCCAGCCCCTCCCACCTCCTCCCGCCCCTGCCGCTCCGGTGGTGGGAAAGCGGCGGGTGGCAGGGCGGGGACACCCTCCCCCTTCCCCAGCCCCTCCCACTCCTCCCCCCCCTGCCGCTTTCCGGTAAGGAAAGCGGCGGGGGCGTGGCAGGGGCGGGACACCCCTCCCCCTCTTCCCCAGCCCCTCCCACCTCCTCCCGCCCCTGCCGCTCCGGTAAGGAAAAGCGGCGGGGGCGGGCAGGGGCGGGGACACCCCTCCCTCTTCCCCAGCCCCCCCCCTCCTCCCCCCCCCCTGCCGCTCCGGTAAGGAAAAGCGGCGGGGCGTGGCAGGGGCGGGGACACCCCCCCTCTTCCCCAGCCCCTCCCACCTCCTCCCAGCGGCATCCTCTCCTCTTGAGGATTTGGTGCTGCCGGTGCTCCCTGGGCAGCCACTTCAGGTAAGGAGCCCTCCCCCCACCTTACCTTTCATTCAGCCCCAATCCCCTTCCAAAGGCCTGGGCTAACTTGGGCCTTCAGGGTTTTGGACTTCAACTCCCACAGGCCCAAGTTTGCCCAGTTGTGGGAGTTGAAGTCCAAAAGACCTGAAAGGACCAAGTTTGCACAGGCCTTTGAAAGGGGCCTGAGGCTGTGAGGAATTGTGGGAGTTGAAGTCCCAAAAACCCCTCAAAGGCCAAAGTTCTGGACTTCAACTCCCAATTCCTCACAGCCCCAATCCCTTCCAAAGGCCTGGGCTAACTTGGGCCTTTCAGGGGTTTTGGACTTCAACTCCCACAGGCCCAAGTTTGCCCAGTTGTGGGAGTTGAAGTCCAAAAGACCTGAAAGGACCAAGTTTGCACAGGCCTTGAAAGGGGCCTGAGGCTGTGAGGAATTGTGGGAGCTGAAGTCCCAAAACCCTCAAAGGCCAAAGTTCTGGACTTCAACTCCCACAATTCCTCACAGCCCCAATCCCTTCCAAAGGCCTGGGCTAACTTGGGCCTTTCAGGGGGTTTTGGACTTCAACCCCCACAGGCCCAAGTTTGCCCAGTTGTGGGAGTTGAAGTCCAAAAGACCTGAAAGGACCAAGTTTGCACAGGCCTTTGAAAGGGGCCTGAGGCTGTGAGGAATTGTGGGAGTTGAAGTCCCAAAACCCCTCAAAGGCCAAAGTTCTGGACTTCAACTCCCACACCTCACAGCCCCAATCCCCTTCCAAAGGCCTGGGCTAACTTGGGCCTTTCAGGGGTTTTGGACTTCAACTCCCACAGGCCCAAGTTTGCCCAGTTGTGGGAGTTGAAGTCCAAAAAAGACCTGAAAGGACCAAGTTTGCACAGGCCTTTGAAAGGGGCCTGAGGCTGTGAGGAACTGTGGGAGTTGAAGTCCCAAAACCCTCAAAGGCCAAAGTT
The DNA here is from genome assembly GCA_030556195.1 of Anolis apletophallus. Classification (NCBI taxonomy): domain Eukaryota; kingdom Metazoa; phylum Chordata; class Lepidosauria; order Squamata; family Anolidae; genus Anolis; species Anolis apletophallus. The sequence goes on along the minus strand of JARBWK010001563.1, from coordinate 12,717 downwards.
CTGGACTTCAACTCCCAACCTCACAGCCCCAATCCCTTCCAAAGGCCTGGGCTAACTTGGGCCTTTCAGGGGTTTTGGACTTCAACCCCACAGGCCCAAGTTTGCCCAGTTGTGGGAGTTGAAGTCCAAAACACCTGAAAGGACCAAGTTTGCACAGGCCTTTGAAAGGGGCCTGAGGCTGTGAGGAATTGTGGGAGTTGAAGTCCCAAAACCCCTCAAAGGCCAAAGTTCTGGACTTCAACTCCCACACCTCACAGCCCCAATCCCTTCCAAAGGCCTGGGCTAACTTGGGCCTTTCAGGGTTTTTGGACTTCAACTCCCACAGGCCCAAGTTTGCCCAGTTGTGGGAGTTGAAGTCCAAAACACCTGAAAGGACCAAGTTTGCACAGGCCTTTGAAAGGGGCCTGAGGCTGTGAGGAATTGTGGGAGTTGAAGTCCCAAAACCCCTCATAGGCCAAAGTTCTGGACTTCAACTCCCACACCTCACAGCCCCAGTTCCCTTCCAAAGGCCTGGGCAAACTTGGCCCTATCAGGGGTTTTAAGCCACAGCAACGCGTGGCCGGGTACAGCTAGTTTAGATATATTTCTACTCTGTTTAATCAAGGCTGGTACAAGGCAGTACTTCCTCTTTCTTGGTACAAGAGGGAACTGCCCACTTGCTTGGATCAGGCGAGTATCAGGTAGAGACAGACTCACCAACAGTTCCACTCTGGGGCCAGAAAAGTAAACAGCAAATAATAAGTAAGTTTCAAGAGTCTTCAATTCTTGTGGGAGAAGGCAGGATTATTTGCACACAGATTTAGTTTTAGCACAAAAATCAATTTTACATAATTGTTGCTATGTGCCCACCTAAATACCTTTAAAATAGCAGATTTTATGTGGCCATGGAAGCTAAGCAGGGGCAGCTCTGGTTTGTACTTGGATGGGAGATAACCAACAAATACCAGCTGCTGTAGGCTATATTTCAAGAGAAGGAATGGGCAAAAACACCAGTAAGGCAAAGCCATTTGTGAATCACCGTAAACCAAAAGGGGATTTGACAATACATACATAAGCACACAATTAAATTCAGTTTGAAATGTTAAGCACTTACTACTGAGAAAGACACATTATACACAGAGAGACTTACTTCTGAGTAAATATGCATACAATTGTGCTGTAAAAGATGGCATACAAAATAAGAGACTTTTCCCCCAATTTCTACTTTCTGTTTATTATACTGCCTTCTACATATTTCAAATTCCTTATTTGTTAATCTGTATTGTTTAATTGCAGAGTTGCAAGATCTTTTGTCATTCCTGATCATGGACTCCCCTTGTTTAGAACACCTCATTGTAATTTCATACAAAATATTGTAATTCAACAAGAGTTACCTTACCTTTTTTTATTGAAGAACATTGTTTAAAACCCTTGAGAAAATTCCTGGTGGAGACTGTACTGTTTTTTCCATGCAAATAACTTATCGTGTTGGAACATAACCACATATTCTGAATAACTCTCCATGGGTTCACCTGTATAATTCACCAGGAAGGTCCAAAAACATTCTGGGCAGCTTTGGGTTTCTGACTGAGAACCTTGTCTATTTCCTATAATATTTTATCTTGTACTAAGATAAGCCTTGCCTTCGGAACGAATGTGCACTCTCTCGATTTGTAATAATTAACAAAAGCTGTCCAAGCAGGAAGTAAAAAGCAGGTACAAAGTTAACCGAGCCAATACCCAGGAGAATTAAAGAGACAATGATACTTCGTTTCATAACAAGGCAATGGTCAACATTCTTCACATAAAGAATAAACTTGAAAGTGACATGAACTTCTCAATAATGTTTTCCTGATTGCCACAACATGAAGACATTGAACTGAGGGCATTTTCATTTCATTGCATCTCTGTGTGGAAAGAGTGGTTCACTTAAGAAATTCTACATTATAGGTTTTAAATTTTTACATTCCCATTAGGGAGAGGGAAGCATTCTCTAAGGACTTCTTCACACAGCCCTTTCAAACTGTGCCATTGCACCAGCAATTGCTGGCAAAAAAGAAGGCACGGGGTGACTCGTGGCACCCCACACACCCTTCCTCTCCACATTACGTGTGTTGCCATGCATTGGCACCCTGTCCCCATCAGATGGAAGAAAGGGTGGCAACACATGGCAACACACATTGCCCTACCGCCCTTTCCCCCATCATATGGGGAAAGGGGAAGGAAAATGTGGGTAGTTCCGATATGGCTATCCAAAATACACTTTCCTCCCTATAATGGTGGAGGAAGTGCCTTTTGGCACTTCCATCCCAGTTTGGGAGGAATGGTGGTAGGGCCTGATGTGCATTGTGTGATAGGTCACAGCAGGCCCCGTCCTTGTTATGAAACAAAGTGGCAAACAGGGCAACAATGCCCCATGTGAAGAGGTGGTAACACTCACTTTAAAGCAGGGAGGAATGTATACAGTTCACAAGGCATTTGTTGAAGTGCAGCTCCCAGCCATTGTAGTCAGCACAGGCAGTGGCAAGGAATGCTGGACATTGCAGTTCAAAATATCTGTAAGATTGCACAATTCTCACTTTTAAACTGTTGATTTTATTATTTCAGTCATGCTGCAAATGAGTAAAACTTCATTCTCCTCACCCTGGCCCATCGGTCTATGTTTTATAACAGCTACTACCTTCCTAATTCATTAGAGCAAACAAATGAAGCAAAAGCACAAATTATTTGCCACACCTGCTTTAAAAAAGAAAAACTCTGAGTACAGTTAGATCTCGGTACCCACATGCTTTTCATCCACAGATTCAACCAGCCATACTTGTGATCCCTGGGGTAAATCCCCACAGCAATCCCAGTTCTTTGGGCTCCTGGAGCCCAAAGAATTGGGATGACACCCCACCCTCCCCTCCCAGCCCCCCATTTACCCCCAAAACTTACCTGAGGGGCCTGGCTGCATGCTCAGGCCCCTCCCTTGAAATCTCCTGATGCATCAAAAGGACATGTCAGAAGGTTGGAAGGGGGGAGATTTTGATAAGCCAGGAGCTCTTGATGGAGGGGCCTGAGCATGCAGCCAGGCCCCTTAGGTATATTTTGGAGGTAAATGTGGGACTGGGAGCTGGCTAGCTGCAGGTAGCCATCACCCCCAGGAAAATCCTGGGGTTTGGCGGAGGTGTGGGGTCCGAATCCTGGGAAGAACTGGGATTAAATATTCCAGTTCCTCCTGGGATTCAGCCCTGTTGAGAGGAGTTTTGTTTTTAGTGTAGGTCAAGCACTATGTGTAACCAAACTGCTGCAAACTTTTGCCATTTCACAGATCCTTGGACAATCTCTTGCACTCATTAGAGTTATTTGCCATTTTTTATAAGGGACCTTATTTTACTACACCCTGTATATAATAGAACTTGGCATCCACAAGGATCCTGGAATCAAACCCCAGTGGATACTGAGGGTCCACTGAATTTTCATTAAATTTTAAATTAACTTAAATCAACACTGGGGCTACCTTTGACTATGTGGTATAGATCTTTTGACCTAAACCTGCTAATTCTACAGCCACAAAAAACTAACAAAAATAAAGTAATTTTGCAAAAATCTAAGAAAACTAGGGTTAGATTTTTTTTAAAAAACAAAAACTGAGAAATGTAATTTTTCTTGGCTCGTTAGCATTGTCTCCCATTTAATTTATTAGCCATAAATTCTAGAATTCAACATTGCAGGTTCAAATAAATAAGTCATATTCATAGTTGTACTATCACCACTACAACTGTGCTTTATTAGGCAGCAGTTGGTGCAAGATCTGTTCTTTTACTAATTGCGACAAAACAGACTGTTGTTTCCATGAAGCCCCTACCAGCAATCTACAGTGGTTTACTCTGCTTGTTGGATTTCATATATCCAAATTATTATTTTTCAACTTTTTCTCTCTCATCTGTTGTTGGAATCTATCCATATTCTACTTCATTAACTGAGTTACATTTGTACATGATCCATCAATTTGCCTTTTCAGTCCAACATAAAAACACATAGCAGAGAAAGAATTTTGCTATATTTGGAACTGATTGGTTATCCGTGTGTAACTGCAGGAGAAGGGTGTAGCTTCCTGGATTGTAACTGATGTAAGAACATACTATTCAAAAGGGGGAGGGGCAACAAATCTTTTGGGTGCAAGAAAAAATCCAATTTACCATATCATTGAATCATAGAGTCATAGAATCATTCAGTTGGAAGAGACCTCATGGACCATTGAGTCCAACCCCCTGCCAAGAAACAGGAAAACTGCATTCAAAGCAACCCCAACAGATGGCCATCCAGCCTCTGTTTGAAAGCCTCCAAAGAAAGGAGCCTCCACCACACTCCAGGGCAGAGAGTTCCACTGCTGAACAGCTCTCACATTTAGGAAGGTCTTCCTAATGTTCACGTGGATTCTCCTTTCCTGCAGTAAGAAGAAGGTTTAAAAATATCTTAAAAAGTCAGCAGCTTTTTTAAATAATAGAATAAAAAAGGAGAAAGCGAATATAATCGCTATCCAGGAGACGCACATTAAAAAAAGTGAGGAGCACTATCTAAGAAGGGAAGATATAGGAGAGGTATTTGTAGCATCAATAGAAAAGAAGAAGAGGGGGTGGCATTGTATGTGAAGGCTAACTTGAACCCTAAAAAAGGTTTTGGGGACAAAGAAGGGAGGTATCTCGGGGTGGTTATCAAAGTGGAAAAAGAGGCCATTTTAATATGCAACATATACTCGCCGAATGACACCAAACAGACCTATTTTAGGAAGTTGGACAGAGAAATAGATAAAGTGGATTATGATAATATTATAATCCTCGGAGACCTCAATGGGGTCACCGACCCAAAAATGGACAAAAATCCTGCCAGACTGGGCAAAAAGGGACAAAACGGGAGGTTACCAAAAAGCTTTTTCAGCTTAAAGGATAAATTGGACATAAGGGATGTTTGGAGGGTGGCCAATCCCCAGGAAAAGGATTTCACCTTTTTCTCCGATCGTCATAAATCCTGGTCAAGGATAGATGCAATCTGGGCTTCAAAGGGCCTACTACCTAAAATACAAAAAATTAAAATATTGGCGAGATATTTGTTGGACCACTGTATGATATCGATGGATTTCATTGCGAAAAAACCAGAGTTTCGATGGAGATACCCAACAGAAATTATAAGGGATGAAGAGGCGTTAGAACGCACAAGAAAGCAAATGGCAGAGTTTTTTGAAATAAACAGTAAGGGAAATGAGAACTTAAACCTAATTTGGGACACGGGGAAAGCATTTATGAGGGGACTCTACATGCGACAACAGGCCATCTGGAAGAAAAATAGAAATAAAGAAACTCAGGAAATAAAGGGAAGATAGAAAAGCTAGAGAAAGAGTTGAAGGCAAAACCGAGAGATAAGAAATTAAAAAATGAAATAGAAATGTGGAAGAAACAATTAGATACAATCGAACTCAGAAAGTTAGAAATTAACTTGAAATATTTAAAACAGAAATATTTTGAATCAGCCAATAAACCAGGCAGGTTATTGGCATGGCAATTGAAGCAAAAAAGAAAACGAAATTGGATAGAGAAATTAAGAGTGGACCAAAGGGAGTGTAATACTGCGGAGGAAATTAAGGAAGCAATAGAAACATACTTCTCCAGCCTCTACAAAAAGGACGAAATAAGGGAGGAAGAGGTGATAGAGTACATAAGCAGGAAGAAGCTGGGGAAAATTACAGACGAAGAGAGAGAGAACTTAAATAGAAAGATAACGAGGGAAGAGATAGAAGGGGCCATAAATTCAACAAAAGGGGGGAAAGCAGCAGGACCAGATGGGTATCCGGCAGAATATTATAAAACCTATAAAGATACTCTAACCCCAATAATGGAAAAATTGTTCAACAAAATAATGGAGGAAGGCGATATCCCCGAAACATGGAGAGAGTCCAACATAACCCTGATAAGTAAGGAGGGGAAAGACCCAACTAGTCCGGCAAACTACAGACCAATCTCCCTGCTAAATGCGGATTATAAAATATTTACACATATTATTGCAGAAAGATTCAAGACATTTCTCAACAACTGGATAAAAGAGGACCAAAATGGCTTTTTGCCTAAAAGACAACTAGCCACAAATGTAAGAACAATATTAGGCCTATTAGATTATTATGAAAAACATATTAGCAGGGAGATTGCAATGGTGTTTGTGGACGCCGAAAAAGCATTCGATAAGATCAATTGGGTCTACCTGAGAGAACTCCTGAGGGAAATAGATGTTGGATTCTCATTCATGAAGATCATACAGGCTATCTATACCGAACAATATGGTAGAGTAATAGTAAATCAAGAGAGAACGAACAAGATCAAGATACAAAAAGGGGTGCCGCCTCTCTCCCCTGTTGTTCATCTTCATGCTAGAAACTCTGCTCGAGGAAATCAGGTTGGACAGAAACCTGAAGGGGGCAAACATAAAGAAAAACCCAATAAAAGTCCTTGCATTCGCGGACGACCTGGCCCTGATAGTAGAAAATCCAAGGGAACATATCGGACAGTGGATCGACAAAATCGAAAGTTTTGGAAAGGTGGCGGGCTTTAAAATTAATAAGGGGAAAACACAAATCCTAGTGAAAAATATGAACGAGGAGGCAAAACGACAACTCCAGGAAAAGACGGGGATGAAAATAACAAACAAGGTGAAGTACTTGGGAGTGACCATAACCCCCAAAACTTCAAAGCTCTTCAGGAATAATTACAAACCAAAATGGGAGGAGATTCAAAAGGATCTGAACAATTGGTCAAAACTAAATCTATCGTTCCTTGGGAGAGTGGCATCCGTCAAGATGATGGTGCTACCTAAGTTGATTTTTTTGTTTGCATCCCTCTCCATAGTCAGGAACGAGGCGCAATTTAATATCTGGGATAAAGATCTCTCAAAATTCATATGGGGTGGAAAGAAACCCAGGGTAAGATGGAAAATAGTACAACAAACAAAGGAAAAGGGTGGGATTGGAGTCCCAAACTTGAGATGCTACTTCGAAGCCAACTGCCTCAACTGGCTGGGCGAGTGGTGCAAACTAAAAAACGATAGACTGCTAGAATTAGAAGGCTTTGATCTGAAGTTTGGGCTACATGGGTATATGTATTACGACAAATTGAAAGCGGATAGAAATTTCACAAATCATAGTACAAGGGGCATCTTACTAAGAATCTGGAATAAATATAAGAAAAATTTTGGGGCAGGGATTCCATTGTGGGTGTCTCCGATGGAAGCGCATAGAATACATCAACTTGACAGTAGGAGATGGTTGACTTATAAAGAAACTCTGAGATGGAATGGCAATATCTATGAGTTACGGACCAAAGAACAGATTGAGACTGACAGAGAAATTGATTGGTTCTCCTACCTACAATTAAGAGAAAAATACAAAGAGGATACAAAAATTGGGTTTGCGGATACGCTAAATGAATTAGAAGAGATAATCTTCGACGATAAAAAGAAAAAAGTGGGACGGATATACAACATTTTATTAAGTTGGGATCAATCTGGGACTAAAGGGGAAAATTATAAAATACAATGGTCCAGAAACATAGGCTATAAGATAAAGGAGGAGACCTGGAGAGCCATCTGGAAAAACAACGTCAACATCTCCTACTGTCATAAGTATAAGGAAAGTTAGATCAAACTAATATATAGGTGGTACCTCACACCAAGCAAACTAGCCAAAATATATAAAAATCAAAAGCTCGAATTGGAGAAAATGTTGAAAAGAAAGATCGAGAAATGTCCAGAATTATTCCTATTAGGTATAGTAGACCCCTCCTGGGAGAAGAAAGATAAAAATCTATTCATCCTGACTTCTACGGCGGCAAAAATGGTAATGGCCAAACACTGGAAATCACAAAGGAAGAATGGCAGATGAAAATCATTGAGACGGTTCAGATGGAAGCCATGACGGAGGCCCTAGAGGGAGAAAGAATGATAAATAGGACAGTGGGAAAAAAACAGCAAATGGGATTGGTCAGATTTGATAGATTATTTTAAGAGGGAGAAAGACATAGAGCTTAAAGTGAAAAGCCTATAAAGGGGAAGAGGGGAAGGAGAGAGAGGAGCCAACGGGTCAACAGGGGGGATAGGTTGGGGGACAAAAGGAAAGGGGATATGTTTGTAATTTTTGGATCTTTGTGTACAGAGAACAGCACCCAAACACCCCGGCTGAGCCAACAAACAGAAGAAGAGATACCAACTAGCCACAGAGGTCGAAAGAAAGAGAAATTCCGTCATGCCTTCAAACTATTAACACTCCGTAAAAGCAAGGGGGTTACCAACCCCTAGCTTCTTTATACAATCTAAGGCACACACTTTACTTTGTACTTTGAACTTTTTATGGATTTTCTGTTTCTATTCTTGACACCCAGAGCAAGCAACTCGGGTGATACACTTCTTTACTGTCTCATGTTTTTAAAATTCTTTCTGTCATATATTTGAAACTCAATAAAGATTTTATACTATAAAAAAGTCAGCAGCTAAAAACAGCCAGGTATTTATACCACTTAATATATTATCTGAAATGAACAGTATGATGTATTTCTATCCCAGAGGCCCCTTCTACACTAACACTGGTTTGGAGTAACCAGTTTTGCTGTGCTTGTGTTCAGACTGTCATGCCTGAAACCAGTTTGAGACTAGGAAGGTAATTGCATCACATTTATTATGGAACATGACTCCACACTACTTTGCAGGTATTTTGTGTGTGTTTTTCTTCATTTCCCAGAAAATGTGCATCAGTGAACTGGAAGAATTTGGGGTACAAAAATGGGGGCAAGGGTTGATAGTTAGGAGGAGAGATAACCAATTTCTCCTCTTAGGGCAGTGGTGTCTAACCTATGGCATGCGTGCAGTGCCCCCCTCACCCGCCCTCATTTTGGCTGCCACAGTTCTGGATCCATTGCTGTGTTTCCGGCTCCTCATGCAGATGGTAAAACATCAAAACATCTGGGCAACATCCTTGCAGACAGCCAATTCTCTCACACCAGAAGCGACTTGCAGTTTCTCAAGTCGCTCCTGACATGGAAAAAAGTAGAGAAAGTATCTCCAAACACTCCACATTTTGCAGAACTGATTTCACCCTGGATCTGGGATATACTGGGACCAGCAGTAACTCATTATATGGCTTACATTGGACTTCCTTGTAACTTTTTAATGTGCAGCTTTCCATTTAATCAGCATTGCAGCACGCATTAGTAGTGTGTGTTTTGTGTCCACCATGACCTTGAAAAACTTGGAGCTGCATTATATGGTCAGTGTGGATGAGCCCAGAAATTTTACTGTCAAACTCTCTTTTCTCTATCAGTATTAGCAACTGGAGCTGCTATTCAGTAGTAATACTCCTTAACTATGAACTGCTTTCAAATGAAGAAGTAATGAAGTAACGTTACAACCAGTTGTGTAGTGGAACCAGGATTCTCCATGGGCCTTTATTTATTGATAGAAAGTATGACATCATCTCCCTCCACCCTAGGTCTCTCCCTCTAAGTTTAGCTGCAACCTCTGCAGGAACTGGAGGGCAAGTAGATTTTTTTCAGTGAAGCAATGATTAATTTTTATGAGATATCACTGTCGGAATCAAAGCCTTTGAGAGTGCCATTGTGGAAGGCCTGATCCTGGTAGAAACGAAAATGCATACAAATTGTTTTAGATTATCACAGTCACCTACACCTTTGGACATCGTATTGGGCTGTTGCTATCAAAGTTGTCCCAAGGCAGTACAGAGTAGCAATATTTCAGACAGGCCTCAGAGTCAGCTCCACTTTCTGCCTCCATCTTGCAGTAATGTTGGGGTGAAGTCCAGATTGGATCCAAAACTGGTTTCACCCCACTGGATGCTCACCTTGCCTTGACTGGTCCATCACTGCTGCCGGAAGATCATGGAGTTTTGGGAGAGCTCCTGGTTGTCACCAGGTGCCTTTACTGACATCATTAAAGATGTCCATACAACCAGGGAGAAGAAAGAGATGACGTCCCCTCTTCCCTCTGCTGTTGATTTTGGAAGTCAGGTTTGAACTGGTCTATCCGACCACACTAATGGGAGCTCTAGTGTATTTGTCAACACCTGGTAAATTAAAATTGGCCTGGTTTGGCCTGTGTTATAGATCAGAAATCCCTGGATGTCATTTATATATCCAGAATCAACCTCCAATCCAAGTTAGGGTTTTGGGCCAGTGTAGACAAAGCCTTGGTGCCAGAGCACTAAAAACCCTTCTACTTCAGAATTTACCACTACACCACTGGCCACAAGAGGGTGTGGTGTCCTTAAAATTGCACCATCATGTCAACTGTAGGATTTATAAATTAACTGAATGCTAATTTATAAATCCTAATAGAAGTGTGATTATATAGTCCTGTATGAAGGGGTAGAACAATAAGGGTTAAAAAATCAACAGATAATGAATGTGTAGTTTGTAGAATAGATCCTGTAGTTATGCGCATGTGTAGTATGCACATGTTAGTGGGGAGGGGTTGGTTTTTTGTTTTGTGTGTGTGTGTGTGTGTGTGTGTGTGTGTGTGTGTGTCAGAAGCGACTTGAGAAACTGCAACTCACTTCTGGTGTGAGATAATTAGCCCTCTTCTAGAACATTGCCCAGGGGATGCCCAGATGTTTTGATGATTTACCATCCTTGTGGGAGGCTTCTTTCATGTTCCCACATGGGGAGCTGGAGCTGACAGAGGGAGCTCATCCACACTCTCCCTGGATTCGAACCTACAATTTGTCAGTCTTCAGTCCTGTCGGCGCAAGGGTTTAACCCATTGCGCCACCGGGGGCTCCTATGTTAATGTCGCTATGTATTAGAAGAGTATGATGTAGTCGCCAGTTAGATAACTGCTTGATTGTAGTGATGTATAACATTATAAAATTGCTTTTTGCATTATTTTTCCTTTTGTACGGTTTTCTTCAGTTCTGAATAAAAATTAGCAAGAAAAGACATTTCACCTTTAATTCCCTTGTGCTGTTCACTGATTCCATGGCTACATGCCCCTGTATAGGCATTTGCCTAAATTTATAAGACTGAAATGGAGGAATAGGCTCTGCATTCAGCATCTCTGTATGTATCAGCCATGCCTGTCTATCTCTGCTTTCCTTGCATGACAAGAGTGGTCTGAAAAACAGTTTTGCATTCACTTGATTACAAAGATAACTCCCTGCACATTTGAGCACCCTGATTAAGAAGGATATCCAATTACACAGAGATCTCTCCTGGGTTTTTAAGGGAATGTGCATAGCTACACTAGTATAATGGAGCATTAAAAAACATTTTCTGTAGGCCCTTGGCATCTGCTGGAGTTTGCGTGAAGCCTCTCCACCACCACCACCACTGTGTATATCAAACTCCATGGGTACTCAAGTTCCATTATATGCAGTGGTGTTCTAAAATGGCATCTTTTCTATACAATGGCAAAATCACGGTTTGCTTTCTAGAATAATAATAATAATTATTATTATTATTATTATTATTTATATTCCACTATATCTCCCCAAGGGGACTCAGGGCAGACCACAGTACACATATACGACAAACATTCAATGCCATTTTGGATAGACAATACGGAGACAGACAAAACAGAAAGGAGGTACACTGTGTAGGTGTCAAAGTCTATCTTTTTGGCACCTTGGAAGGTTGTGCCTGAATCCAGCCGGAAACGCGAGACGAGACCCCACCGAGGCTAAGGGAAAACATCGCGGGAACATCACCAAGGGCCGCGAGATCCCGCCGCGTGACGTGCTTCGCCCGGAGAAGAGACCACGCCCCCCTGGCTTCGGAAAGGGCGGAACGCTGACACGAAACCGCTCGAGATCGCTCGAGAACGATCGGGACCGCCGAAAGAAGGAGTCACCCCCTCACTCAGACTCACAGGGGAAGGTCCAAAATCAGGAAAGGGAAACAATAAACGACGGGCAGAAGTCATACGAGGAAGGGCGGAAGAAGGGCGGAAGAACGACACAGGTTTAAGGGGACAGACCAGAAGCTACACTAAAGGAGATAGAAGGACACGGACCTTCACTACAGAGAACTGGACTACTAACAGGGACAGCAGGTAAACAGCAGTCTATTTAGACAGATCTGAGAAGCCCAAGAGGTTAGAAGAAGACCAGACCAGACAGGGAGTCGGGACGTAGGAAGAAGAACGAGTGTTCAACCAGATTGAAGTGAAAGACAAACAGCGCCACCTAGTGCCAGGAGGGTACAGGACACCCCCGGGATTTCCACTAATTAAGAAGGAGCCCTCACAAAAAAAAAAAAAACTATGTCAGCAGCCAAACCAAACCAAATCAAAGATATGAGAGACATAAGGACATCATTCCGAAGAGGATCTGGACCAGAGGAGATTAATATGAAAGACGTGATGAGAGAGATCCAAAAAATGAATGAAACACAACTGGAAACCCAAAGAGAACTGAGACAGATGAGACAGTTGATGGAAAAACAGAATCAAGAACAAAAGAAAACCCAAGATAAAGTGGACGAAATGAAAAAAGAACTAAAGGAAGATATCAGCAAATTAAAATCTGACCTCAGCAAGACTACGCACGATACCTCAGAACTTAGGGAAAAAACTAAAAAATTGGAAAAGGTCCAAGAAAAGGTGGTAAAGAACATAGAAGGAATAAATAACAAAACGGAGAGAATGGAAAAATCCTTGGAAAGGCTGCAACAAAAAGAACTAGAGAAACAGCTGAGATTCAGGAATCTC
>JARBWK010001562.1:0-18480 GCA_030556195.1 Anolis apletophallus | reverse complement strand
CGCTGCATCAGAGCAGATAACATAGCCTGGGAATGAGAATTAATACCTACGCCATGCCTTTTAACAAATAGGAGTGAGATGCTAGAGAATGCTTTGTTTAATTGGATAATAAAATGAGTTCATGAGTGCCAGCCAGTAACAAGGCATGAAGAAGGGGCGAGGGACGGGGTTTGTCGCCATTGCTTGTATAAAATCTGAGTGTGGAGATTGTTAAAGGGGCTCTTGCCCTTTAGCAGCTTGTTCTGCCGGGCTGATCCGTCAGCTGATGTCTTACAAATAAAGTTTGGCTTCATTGAACCGTAGTAAGAATTGTCGCGTTGTTCATCTGCCCCTGTGCTCGCACGGAGATGCAGCCTGAGGTAAAAGGTACTGCCTAAGGAGTTTTGGGACTCCAAATTGCCGCTACATCAACTCCCAGAAATCCCAGCCAATTTACCAGCTGTTAGGATTTCTGGGAGTTGTAGGCCAAAACCATCTGGAATGCGCATGCGCTGGCATACGAACAACTAACGAATTTCGTTAGTAATTAAGTTACATTTTAGAAATTTTTGGAAACTTTTTTGTAAGCCTTTCTATTACTAATAAAAAAATCCCCCCTTTAGATTTCTGATTTCCTATTTTTGGGTTCTAAACCATGCCTAGTATTTAGCCTTCTTTTGCCCAAGAATGCTGGTGTCTAAACAAACTGCCAATCCCATGATTCCATTTGTATTCAGCCATGACAGTTAAAGTTATATCAAACTGCATTAATTCTGCATTGTAGATGTACCCTAAGTTTTAAAGTGACCAGTACATTCCTGCTCTCTTCTTCTTTTAATCTGTCAAGTGGATAAAATTTGGGGACAAGGCAGTATAGGTCACAATGCTGTATACCTTGTAAAGCCTATCTTCATGTTCATTCTGTAAATTGAAAGGATAGCTGGGGGGTTACTTATCATTTGAGTGCATGAGGATTAGAATGTATATATTTCAATGTTGCTGTTAATATTCTTAAAACATATTTTCAATTTCTATTCTTTTGCATCCCATATCTGCTTGCAATAATAATAATGATATTGTTTGTTTCTTGCCCACCTCTCCTCACAGCTCGAGGTGGGTTACAACATTGCTAAAACATACATTCATCTAACAACATTCTTTAAAATATACATATTAAAACATATTTCCACAAAATAATATTAAAACACACAAAACAAAAGATTAAACAAAAGATGCACGTTTAAAATTCATAATTAAAACTGTCTGGCATTATCTTTTGTGCTAGATCCACCCGACTTCACATAATATTTTTATTTTTTGCCTACCACAGAAAGTAAAATGGTGAAAATATGACCTCTGTCTATAGCACAACATAAATTTAGGACCTATGTTTTATAACACTCTCAAAATTTGTTAGGTTACAAATTTATGGGATAATTTGCCTTTGCTGCATAGTAAACACGATCAATATTCCAGATTTCTGTTATTAATCTTTGCTTTCTAATGTAATAAGATACTTCTATCCAGCCTATGATTGTATATCATGCATAACAAAACACATTACGCTATGTTAGGGCAGTTGATGATACCAAGTACAAAAGATAAATAGCAATAACGTAGGAAGAAAGTTTTAGTAATACAGGGCATAACTGAATGATTGTTAATCAGGGTGGTTGAAGGTGTCTTGTACATGTTGGCTTTGACAGTGATTCAGGTACTTCAGAGAACTGTTATTATTTTATTAATTGAGGAAATTAAAGGCCTGTTCATTATTTATGAATCTGAAGGTGTTCTTGCTGTCTTATCTTGATGGAACTGTTTTAAAGATAGATGCAGAGGTAGTTATTAATCTTTTAGCAAATGATAAAACATGCACATTATATTATTGGATAAGCACATAGGTGTTGCTATTTTTGACCTGCTATAAAATAATTTACACTGTTGTTATACAGTATATATGTCTGTTTTCTAATCAGAATGACCATCAGTGGATGGAAGAGAAATGACTTTACATTGGTTGCCTTTTGGGATGTCAGATTTCAAGAATCTATAAAACCATTTATCTTCTTTTGAATGAATTATTTTCAATGATCTATTTGATAAACTCGCCTGTTCTTGTATCCAAGTATATAGACTTCTAAACAGTGTTATACGAGGGGCTGCTGATAAGTCTTTGGCTTTGTGTTCTTGTTTTGTTTCTATGGTAACAAATGTTTCACATTTTACATTACATTAATGTTACATTATATCTAATATATGTTTTCAAAATTTTGTGTTTGTAGCTTATGGCAACAATGATCTAGGCACACAGGAAAACAAAATGACAAAGTCTAAGGCGATATTTATTAATTATTTATTTATTAAATTTATTTATTTATTTAACACTTTTATACCCCGACCTTCTCACCGCTGAAGAGGGACTCAGACTGGCAAACAGCAAGTATTCAATGCTAACATTTTTGATTGATTGATTGATTGATTGATTGATTTTATTATTTATGAGTCGCCCTCCACGTCAGTGCTCCGGGCGACTTACACATAAAACACATAAAAAGAGTTCAATAGTTAAAAGCTAAAAGAATAGGAAAATTAATTAAAATAGTTCCAGTAACTCAGGCTAAGTCTGGAGGGTGTCCTTAGCCGTAAGCCTTTCGGAAGAGCCAGGTCTTCAATGCGGTCAGGAACTGGGGCATGTCCCGGATAGCTCTCTGATCCGCCGGCATCAAGTTCCAAAGAACAGGGGCCGCGATGGAAAAGGCTCTCCATCTCGTGGTGTCGAGGCGGGCCTCACTCACACCTGGGATGCGGAGAAGGTCCCTGTTTCCTGAACGCGGCGACCTTAAATGAGCTGGTTCGGACAAGCGGTCTTTTAAATAAGCTGGGCCGGTGCCATGGAGGGCCTTAAAGGTAAGCGACAAGATCTTGTGGATGGCTCTGAGCTCGACTGGCATCATAAATTTACACTAAAATTATCAATACAAATACAATAAATACATTTTAAAAGCCTTTTGCCAAAAGGGGACTCGGAGCAGCTTACATAAGGCCAAGCCCAATGATGCATAACAACAACATAACAGCAAATAATAAGCAACAATACAATCAAATACTTACACACAGGCAATAACAGACAATTTAAAACCATTCTGGGTGGGCCAAATGTAAAATATTAAAATATTAAAATATTAAAATAAATAACACTGGATGTGAGACAGAGGTAGTATGTATGTAACAGGAAAGGTTTAAAAGGATAATGTGGGGCAGATAACCCAACAGATAATTAAAGTGCTTATGAGGACAATTTGCAAGAAATTAATCACAACATGGCATTATTTATTTATTCAGGGAAGGCACATTGGAGCAGCCGCAATTTCAGGCTCCTGCTAAAAACTGTCAATGTGGGGGATTGTCTAATATCCCTGGGAAGCGAGTTCCAGAGTAAGGGGGGAGGCCACCACAGAGAGGCCCTTTCTAAATGTGCCTGCGAGGCGGCGGAAGCGAGTAGGACCTCTCCAGATGATCGGAGAGATCACCTGGGCTCATAGACAGAAATGCGGTCATGCAGGTAGATGGGTCCCAAACCATTCAGGGCTTTGTAGGTAAGAACCTGCACCTTGAATTGGGACTGGAAGATGAACGGCAGCCATTGGAGCTCCTTAAACAGGGGGGTTGACTGCTCCCTGTAGGTCGCTCCAGTTAGCAATTTGGTTGCCACCCGTTGGACCAATTGAAACTTTCGGACGGTCTTCAAGGGCAGCCCCACGTAGAGTGCATTACAGTAATCCAATCTGGAAGTGACTAAGGCGTGGACCATCGTGGCCAGATCTGACTTCACGAGGTACGGTCGCAGCTGGCGCACGAGTTTTAATTGTGCAAAGGCCCTCCCAGCCACTGCCGATGCCTGAGCTTCAAACGTTAGCGACGAGTCTAGGAGGACACCCAAGCTACGGAACTGTGACCACAGCAAATGAGAGCAGATGAGTGATAAAACTCTTGTTTCTGCAAGGAAAGTCCGCAAAGGATATTCATGGTGATATGTCACAGACATTGGGGGATCAATGCCCTTCATAGTCTACAGTTAAGAACTGGGTTGCTAAATTTAAAATGGGCCACTTCAGCACCAATGATGACCTGAGCATTCTACTCCCATTTAATAAAAAAGGCAGCCTTGTCATTTTCACTGGCAGTTAAATTTATGTGGAATGATCCCTCTCTTACATGCAAATTCCTTGTCATTCATACCTCAGTAAAGTTTCATTTGGGTCTTATGAATAACCTCTTCTAGCAATTCTGCAGGAGTATGTTCAAAATATTCTGACTTACATTTAAAAGAATTCTACTGATTTTTTTCCTTCTGGAAAGAAACTCATTCAGCCTTACATTTCCTTTGGTATTAATCAAAGACTCAACCATGAGCTTTCATGAGCTGCCTTTGTATCAACCTAGAGTTACCAGATATTAGATCCTGAACCTATTGCCCGATGGTCTATGTGGGCATGACGTCCAGACAAGTCCGCCAAAGATTCATAGAGCACCGAAGTTGGATACGCTCGGGCAATGAAGATATCCCGTTTTATATCCCGTTTGTAAACAACTAGGACATAAGCCTTGCGAACTGAAACTTCAGGTCTTAGAAAAACTGGAACCCAAACCCCACATGAACATTAATTATGCTTTACGCCAAATGGAAAGTAAATGGATAATTTTACTCGATTCAGAAACCCCAAAAGGGTTAAACGAGCCCGTCTCCCTTAGCTCCCTTCTAATGTAAAACACTTGTTTCAATTAGCCCTAATTAAGGCAATTAACCATCCTATGTAAAGACGCTGAATTGTACTATTACTTACCTTTATCGTCACCTTGCTACCTCTATGCAAGGTTATGCTCCTACCTAATCCTGCGCAAGTATGTATATACTGTCTATTTTACCAACAAGGTTATTTTCACTGTATTTTAATCCAATGTATATAATGTTATTGTTTCAGATAGGACTACAAATGTAATGATTGCCGAAACGTTGAAAAAGCTCCCACGAGGAGCGAAACAGAACCCTGGTTACCAAGTTACCTGTGTATAAACATCCCATCGGTTTCAACTACATGACTGTATCCCCAAGCGCAGATTTATGCTCTTGATGTCCTATTGCTGGATTTCCCTTTGGATCTTTGTGGGACTATATTAATTTGCATTTGCCTGTTTATGGATGGTGTTGGCTCCTTTGAACTGCTTTGGATTTCCCTGACTCCTTCGCCGCTTTCTGAACTATTCATTCCACCCTACATGGACTATATGAGGCGGATTATCCGTTGATTGCGGGACTTATCGTTGTTGGAGTACAGTAAGATTTACCATTGAGAGCCTAAAGCACTACTGTATAGATGTTTGTTCCACTTTAATTCTTTGATCTACTTATATTGAATACACACATGATGACTGATACTTTTGCTTGCTGCAGAGTGTTTTCTAGACTCTGTCCTGGCAGCATCCTAGAATGGAGCACAAACCCCATGTGATGATGTCCTAAGTTTCAGGATCTGACCTCTTTCCTCCAGTACTAAGGGACAAAAATTCTACCAACAATAATCTCAGGGTCAGAGGAATGATTTGAAAAGAATGTACACATACTATAGTGTTAGTTGTTGGCTCTGCTATACATTGCTTTGGAGTGGCTGCTATGGGCTCTCTTCGTGGTCCATTTCTCCTGGCTTCCCTCTCTCATGTATCATTATGATAATATATTGGTACCAGCATCTGGTTCTTTAAATCACCGTGCCTGGGATGCTCCTGATCTGCAGATACATTAATTGGAGAGTAGCAACTATCTTTGTGCTATCAATGGTTGTTCATGTAAATGAAGTAACAATGTAGTCATTCTGGTAGTACTGGTTGTCACACAGCTTAGAAAGTTACTTTTTAGTACTACTAGTAGTAACACCTCTCCATTGGCGCCCCCTTGCAGTGGGGGAGAGGCTTGCGTACCCTAGTGAAGTTGTGAGCTATGCTGGCGGTGGCATAATAGCCGGCGGTAGGGCCTCCCATACCAGACAGGTCACAACCGAAGGGTCTGACAAAGAGTGTCAATGGGCAGGATGGGCTCTCTAGCCTTTTGGCAACCATCTAAGAGAAGGAAAACTCTAAGTTCAACCCCGAGCCGATAGTGCTCATCTAACCCTGTAAGGTCAACCATCTAAGAAGGAAACTCGAACCAAACCTACGACCTGAGGACCTCGCTGCCACCGTCCAAGCTTGCTAGGCCCTGGCAGATGAACCTTTGGTTTAAAGGGTGAGGCCAGTTCTGTGCACGCTGCGCTCCACCAGAAAAATCCATTGCACAGGCTCGAAGGACACATCCAACTTCCGAAAAAGCCCTGTAGCGATAGGCGGGGGCGAAACGGTAGGTGTAAAGATGCACTGGAAGCCGCAGACCCAACCCTGCATGCAGGCGGTTCAGGACTTTGGTCGCTCGAGACTGACCCGGGAGATGACAGTCTTGTTCGGCAGCATCCTGAACGACCAAGCAGCCTTTTTTAAGGAGAGCACTGCTTGCTCCGTATGGAGAGGGCCTAGAAAAGGTGGCCTAGCAGCTCATCCCCGTCTACCTGGTTGGCTAGCGGGCAAACGGGCATCTTCCGATGCGGTCGAACAAAGACAAAGAAACAAAGGCCAACACCTGCCTGCAAAGGTGCAAATAGACTGTCACTTGCATGCTGGAACATCAGAACCATGCAAGATTCTGCAGATAGTGGACGTCCTGAGCGTCGTTCTGCTCTAATAGCCCATGAACTATCACGGCTTAACATTGACATCGCTGCTCTTAGTGAAGTTCGTCTCCATGAGGAAGGCAGCCTTAAAGAACACGGTGCCGGCTACACTCTCTACTGGTCTGGCAAACCCAAAACTGAGAAACATCTTTCAGGAGTAGGCTTTATGATTAAAAACTCCATCGCCTCTAAACTCGAGTTGCCCCAACTATGCAAGCTGACCCTGTGGAGAAAGACAAATTCTACTCAGACCTCGCCACCTCATACAAAAGGTCCCTGCAGAAGATAAAATCATTATCCTTGGTGATTTCAATGCCAGAGTAGGAAAAACTTTGAAGCCTGGAAAGGTGTATTAGGCAAGCACGGTGTTGGAAACTGTAATGATAATGGGCGCCTTCTGCTAGAGTTTTGTGCAGAACAGCAGCTGACTATTACAAACACCATCTTTCAGCAGAAAGATAGCTTGAAGACCACCTGGATGCATCCCCGATCAAGCAGTGGCACCTCATTGACTATGTTTTAGTGCGCCAGAGAAACATTCGTGATGTCCGTCATACTCGAGTGATGCCCAGTGCAGAATGTCAAACAGACCATCGCCTTGTAAGATGTAAACTAAATCTACACCTTAAGCTCAAACCTAAGAGGGTGGCATCTTAAAGAGGAGACTCCAAGTCAACAGTCTTCAACAGGCTGTTGTGAGAGACAACTTCAGGTAAATCTGCAAGCAAAACTTGAAGTCCACCCTACAGATTCTTCTCCTACAGCGCTCTGGCAACACATCAAAAACAGTATCCTGCAGTCTGCTGAAGAATCCCTAGGATTCTCCCTTAAGAAAAACCAAGACTGGTTTGATGAAAACAACCAAGAGATCCAGGAGCTGTTGGCAAAGAAGAAACCACTCACCAGGCATTCCTCGCCCAGCCATCTTGCCATGTAAGAAAAGCAGCCTTTCGTCTCGCATGTAGTAAACTCCAACAAAAACTCAGAGACATCCAGAACAAGTGGTGGATTGATTTATCAGAAAAGACACAACGCTGTGCAGATCTCGGTGATCACAGAGGTTTTTATGAAGCTCTCAAAGCAGTGTTTGGACCTACTTATCAGGTCCAAAGCCCCTTATACAGTACAGATGGTCAAACACTAATTACTGATAAAACCTCCATCCTGAACCGATGGGCTGAACATTTTCAGGGTCTCTTTAATGCCAGCCGAGTAGTCCAAGGTTCAGCTATCCAACACATGATACAACAACCAATGAAAAATGAACTGGACACAGCTCCCACTCTGGAAGAGACCATTGAGGCCATACAGCAGTTGAAAAATGGCAAGGCAGCCGGGATCGATGGAATCCCACCTGAAGCTTGGAAACAGGGAGGTCATGTACTGCATGCTAAATTCCACGAGCTCCTTGTGAGTTGCTGGGAAAAAGGTGAACTGCCATCAGATCTCCGAGATGCAGTTATCATCACCCTGTATAAGAAAAAGGGAACAAAATCCGATTGCTCAAACTATCGAGGTATAACACTGCTCTCCATTGCTGGAAAAATCCTTGCAAGGATACTCCTGAACAGATTAGTTCCGGCTATTGCAGAAGAACTTCTCCCTGAAAGCCAATGCGGCTTCAGAGCAAATAGGAGCACCACAGATATGGTTTTTGCGCTTAGACAACTGCAAGAGAAATGTAGAGAGCAGAACAAAGGACTCTATGTAACATTTGTCGACCTCACCAAAGCCTTCGACACTGTGAGCAGGAAAGGTCTGTGGCAGATCCTGGAACGTCTAGGATGTCCCCCAAGTTCCTCAAAATGATTGTCCTGTTACATGAGGGCCAGCACGGTCAAGTCAGATATGGCGATGCTCTCTCGGAGCCCTTTCTCATAACTAATGGAGTGAAACAAGGTTGTGTTCTTGCACCAACCCTATTTACAATCTTCTTCAGCATGATGCTCCAAAGGGCTATGGCAGACCTACAAGAAGAAGACGGCATATATATACGCTATCGTACTGATGGTAGCTTGTTCAACTTAAGCCGTCTGAGGGCTCGCACTAAGACTCTAAACTATCTAGTCCGTGAGCTACTTTTTTGCTGACGATGCTGCCCTTGTCGCCCATTCAGAAGCAGCCCTGCAGCGCCTCACATCCTGCTTTGCAACAGCTGCAGAGCTGTTTGGGCTGGAAGTCAGCCTGAAGAAAACAGAAGTCCTCTACCAGCCCGCACCACAGGAAGAACACCACCATCCTCACGTCAGCATAGGCACATCTGTGCTTAAGTCCGTTCAGCAGTTCACCTACCTGGGAAGCATCATCTCTTCAGACGCCAAGATTGACAAAGAGATAGATCACAGATTATCAAAGGCATATAGTGCATTCGGAAGGCTTCACAAAAAGAGTCTGGAGCAACAAGCACCTGAGACAAAGCACCAAAATCAGTGTGTACAGAGCTATCATACTGTCCATTCTCCTCTATGGGTCTGAAACATGGGTCACCTATCGCCAACACCTACGACTCCTCGGCGCTTTCATCAGCGCTGTCTTCGCACAATCCTAAATATACACTGGACCGACTATGTGACGAATGTTGCTGTCCTTGAGCAAGCAGGGATCACCAGCATTGAGGCCATGCTATTGAGAACACAGCTGCGCTGGGCAGGACACGTCTCTAGGATGGAGGACCACCGCCTCCCAAAGATACTACTCTACGGTGAACTCGCCACGGGTCAGCGCAAGAGAGGCGCCCCAAAAGAGATATAAGGACTCCCTGAAACAACATCTCAGGCTTGGCCAGATTGATCACCAACAATGGTCCACCCTGGCCTCACATCGGGAGGCATGGAGAAGCACTATCCACAATGCTGCGGCCTCTTTCGAGAAGACACGCCGAATGGGTCTCGAAGAGAAACGACAACGCAGAAAGAACCTCAACTTGGAAAAAACATCACCCAAGGAGACTTTCTGCTGCGCTTTCTGCAACCGAACTTGCCTATCTCAGATTGGCCTTTTTAGTCATCAACGCGCTTGTAAAAAGCGTGGGATGAGTCCTTCCTGAATCTTCGTTCGCGAAGTAATGCCGAGAGAGAGAGAGAGAGTAGTAACAGCTGCAATAATAAAGTAATGATAAGTAATGATAAAGCATACACACTGTTTTCAAGGCCCATTGGTTCTATATTTAATTATCAATGTTTGACTAACTAATAATTGTCAGAACAGAAAATGAATCAATTTAAATAAATTCTCACAGAAGTGGGAGATATATACCAATATATTTGACAATGAATCTCTTATCAGGATTAGAAAAACAGCAAAAAATGTATCATGCTCTTTACATTCTGAATTGGGTTTTCTCTTATTTACTTCCAGTAGTGATACATTGCTGTGGAGTAGTAGAAAATATTATGGCCACCCTGAGTCCCCTTGGGGAGATGGGTGCGGGGTATAAGTAAAGTTAATAAAATAAATAATAAATAAATGAGTCATTTCAAGAGACTGGTGAAGTGGTTTGAGTACTTTGAGTACAAGGAGAAAAATCTCTTGATTAGTTAGGCAAACTCACAGGTGAATTTCAGCAAGTTACATTTTCGAGCTTTCAGAACTGGCAATGGCAGTTTGACAAAATCTCGCCAGGAAAACAGAGTGATACAAAATCTTGCCAGGAAAACTCACATTAGGGCTATCATAAGTCAGATATTATTTGAAGACACACAACAACAAGACACTTCAGTGTCCATCACTTTCAGTCAACATAGTCAAGGATTGTGGCTGTTAACATCTGGAGCATTGATTATCTGCTATTGTTTGGGTTTTGATTTGGATACAATATAAGAGGGCGGCCCAACTGGCGGCCTGGGGGCCGTATACGGCCCCCCAGCCCCTTCCCTACGCCCCCCTAAGCTTTGTAATAAAAAGTAAAAATTGAAAAATAAAATAAATAATATTTTTTTTAAAAAACCCTACTTCCGGGTTCGGAGCAAGTATCGCAAGAATACGCAATCCACACGGGATTTCGCTGTCAACGCGATATCACGCTGGCGTTGACAGCGAAATCCCGTGTGGATTGCGTATTCTCGCGATACACTTTGGCTACTCTACTACTGGATCGCTGAGGCCCACAGACGCGATTAGGACCTTCTTCGACTCAGTCGGTCGTCACCTCTCTCGTCGTCCGGGTACTCCTGGATCCTGCGCATTTGGAAAAGGTAGGCCGAATCAGGGGGCTCCTCAGGGGCTTCTCATTCCCTCCCCCCATCTCCCCTCATGTACTAAATATAAAATTAAATATATTTAAAGATGAAATAAGGGGAGATGGGATACATTAAAATAAGGGGAGATGGGAGGATGGAATTACTATATTTAATATTAAATAAAAATAAGGGGAGATGGGAGGATGGAATTAAATATATTTAATATTAAATAAAAATAAGGGGAGATGGGAGGATGGAATTAAATATATTTAATATTAAATAAAAATAAGGGGAGAGGGGAGGATGGAATTAAATATATTTAATATTAAATAAAAATAAGGGGGAGGGGAGGATGGAATTAAATATATTTAATATTAAATTAAAATAAGGGGAGAGGAGAGGATGGAATTAAATACATTTAATATTAAATTAAAATAAGGGGAGAGGGAAGAGGGTGCCAGGGGAGAGGGCGGAGCCGGGGGCGGGGTGGGGCGGAGCCAGGAGCAGGGGCAGACCCTATGGCCCCCCAGGTCATCAGTGACCGGAATTCAGGCCCCTGGGCCGGTAGAAGTTGGACAGCCCTGCAATATAACATACACACCTTTTAACCACATAGCAGCCCTCTTAATCACCTTGAAAATGCTACACTAATGATGTGCTAAATGGAGAAAGCTGTGGTATTCATGGGGGGGGGGGGGTGTCCCCCAACATTGATCAGAATATCTCATCTGGTTGTATAACCCACCTGTCAATGGAAAACTTGATAATGGTTTGATCTATCTTTTTATCTATCATCTATCTCCTGTATCCATGTGATCAGATTGCAATCTATTTGAGAAGAATCAGTTTCAATGCAGGTAGAGTAGCATTCTTTGTGTCTTACCTTATTGGTTCATGATTTCTCTTGTTGATCTGCATAAAACCAACTCTCTGGCTTTAGGATACAATCCTATAAAATCTTATTTCAGTCAGGGTCATACTCTTGTATTGCTTATATATCATGCATCCTGACAACTGTTTTTCAAAAAGTAGTTTCAAGTGGGGTCAAGTTGGAGCTGAGAAACAGTGAGTACAGAGTTAAGCAAATAACAGTTAGACATATTTGAATTCCTCTCAGAAATTGAACAAAGTGGCCTCATAAATGTGTATTGGATTTGGAATAAGGTTGAACTGTATACATTATTTTGTGAAGTGTTACCTATAATGCATTTCTATATAGTTCTCACTGCCACCTTCGCCAGGTGCATTCAGATGAACACAAGGAGTGAAGGAGAATTCTGCTCTTATGTAGCTTCTAACAGAAAAACAAAGCAATATAGCACATATATCTTTTATATGGCCTCTATTCAGCAGAAATATACACTTTTGTGAGCACCTGACAACACATATTGAATGAAATGAAAAATCCCTGTGTAGGGAGTTTACTAATTCCATCCCTTCCAAAACATCTCCACCAGATTTTGTCAAATAGGATTTACTGTTTATTAAACTTTACTAGCTAGGTTTATTAATTCACATCTCCCTGGGTATTATCTCTCAAGTGCTGCTTTGCAGCTCTTGGTTGCTACTGCAATTATATTTTGTACAATTCATGTTTGCCTTCAGCAATGCAGGTGCTAATCCCATTAACTCCACAGATTTACCCTTATGGGAACCTCTTCATGGAGAAACACCACCAGAGTTCCTTCATCATGTCTTCTATTTCTTCCAGAGCTCTCTTTACTTTCGTTTTACACAAACATTGCAAACTTTCCCAAGCATCATCCTCATGGTTTCTTTTCAATCATTAAACTTGTTATTACCTATAAAAACCTACACAATTCAGGACTGGGATAGAGGAAAAACCACCCATTCCCACATGAATCTGTCCATTAGTGCCATCATAATTTCACTTGACATGTTTGTCCACAAAGAGAAGTAAAATTAGTAGGAGTGTGTGTGGAGATTCGGAACGCCGCCTAAAGCTAGCGTCGATCTGTGTGGTGTAACAAGGATTTTCTTCTTTAAGCCGTAAAAAATTTCGCTGCCACCATTTATTTAGACCCTTGACTGGTAAAGAGTGGTGAGGAGACTTGTGATTTAAATGAAGTCACAGAGAGATTTTTAAACCAGAACCTAAACAGTTTATTGTGCACAGTGCTTAGTTGGTTACACGTCCGGAGAGGTATATACTTAAAACATTTGGTTTCCAACACACAGTAACTCTAACCTTGAGTTACTAAGACACTAGGCTTCCTAATCCTATTTCTCAAGCTTTACTGCTTGTCTGAAACACTCAACACTTTACAATCTAATTCCTGAGGGAATATTTAGCAACTCTACCTAGTTGCTTCCAGCTTCTCTCAGCTGCCCTGCCAACCAACTGACTTTGGTCGCAGCTTCTGGCCAACTGACATTCTCCAACTGATGCTGGCTCACTGTCAGAATTCTTAAAATGTGCACCTGCACAAGCCAGGGTTAGGCTCACTTGACCATCCCGAGAGCTGAGCACTTCAATAATCCTGCAGACTGTTCAGGATTTTACCATTCAAATAAACACCTATAAACACAAATAAACACAAAACCCACAAATCTCATAACACATACATTCACCTCACTGCAGTGTGGAATAGGACCCTTTTTTGTGACAGCACTCTCATTGTGGAATATCTTCTCATGGAAATTATTATGGCCTCTACTTTCTTACCCTTTAATCAAGCACTTTTTTCCATATGTTGAATAGCTGCAATGTCTTCAAGTGAACTCCAATTTATGACATCTTTTTCATAAGGTTTTCTTATTGAGTGTTATTCAAAGGAGGTTTGTCATTGCCTTCCTCTTACTCAGTGAATGTGACTTACCCAAGGTCAACCAGTAAGTTTCCAGTGGACTTTGAACCCTAGTCTCCAGGACTCTCAATCCAAAACTCAAATCGCAACACTCTACTGGATTTATGTTGATGGAAATGTTCTCACCCAAACAGCTGCACTTTCTAGAAGGTCAATGATGCAATTTGATGTAGCTCTAGCATAGAACAATGAAGCAATTCAGTGTAGCTCTGGTGTAGTTTAACTCCACATTTATGCTATATAATAGGCATGGGTTCAAACCCAAAAATAGGGAATTGAAAATGTAATGGGAAGGAGGGGGGGTTTGATTAGTAAAAGAAAGACTTACAAAAAATTTCCAAAAATTTCTAAAATGTAACTTAATTACTAACGAAATTTGTTAGTAGTTCTAAAGTAGGCAAAGCAGGGAAACAGGACTGATACTGTTTTAAGCACAGGCAAATCAAGGGGCAACATTTCCCTTGGTTTCCTTGCAGGAGATATAATGCATTAATATATTATTATTAATATTATTAAATACCTCTGGTGCAGGCCTTGCTAGAGTTCTCTTCACTCCAGCTTTTTCCCATTCAGTTTTACCATAGCAGTCTAGGACCTCCGTTCGAACTCTATGGCTTTTCTTGATTCTGAACTCTTCCTTCTCCTCTCCATGCTCTTTTCACTCCTGCTGCCCTTCTCTCAGCAGTTGTTATGTCTTTCTACCCTGTCCTTCTATCTAAACCCCCTTCCTGGGTGTTTAAATCGCTTTTTTCCTCAGTCCTCCAGCCCCTCTAGGAGTCCCGATCTGGATCTCTCTATCGTTTCCGGCTCCTTTTTCATTTCCTGGAGGAGGCCTTTCACTCTAATTAGGCTTCAAGCATGGAAAGGCCCCGATTTGACTGTGAGTTATGTCTGCAAAGCTATTTTGGAGGGGGAAATTTTCCTGTTGGGGGGGCATCCGAAATATTTAATAATCTAACGAAATTTTGGGCCCAGGGGGTGCGGAAAAGAAAGTCCACTTCCGGGATTGGCCTTGCGATCCGTATAAACTTGAAAGTCCCATTACATACGAATCTCTTCCGATTTCTTTTCATTTTCATAACTTTTTTCTCATGCCTACTATATAACCATGGAACAAGTATTGCAGCAATGGTGTTACTTAGGGATGCATTATGTTGATTTTGTTTTGATATTGAATGTTTCTTTGCAACTATATCAAAACCTTATTGTTGACAAATACCCTGGGGGCATTTTCAAAGCTTAGAGAAAATGTTAAAAAATATTCTATTAATGTATATTTGAGTACAAGCCACTAACAATATCATAATTCCATTTTTAAGGATCCAACATGATCTGTTTCAGGCAACACCAGTCCCTGAATCTGTTTAAAGGTTGCATCTAAACCTGGTGAAATAACCTGGAGTCATCTGTTCCAGAGCTGACTAGATACATCACAGGGAGTCCTCTTGAACTGATAGTATCCCAAAGACATTTTGTAATCCACATGGCAATTGGCCACCACTGCCACTGCTGTTTTACCTGTCAGAAGCAGTTCTCTGGCAAACCCTTCTGGTGAAGTCACTTTTAGTAAGGTCACAGCAAGACATCCAACCATCTGATCACCAGATGTGACATCACCAGCAAGTCCCTGCCATAGAGCTTCCTGATGGGTCATTTTGAGACACTGGGTTGGTTTGGATTTATCTTGATCCAGATGACCACATTGCAAGAACACCAGGGTCACTCCAGAGTTTATGGGAAACTCGGGGGTAATCTGTAGTTCTTCTTATGACAAATTAAAGACTGGAAGCTAGGCTTCTGCTACTTAGCCATATATCATCTGGTTTGCTCACAGCAGATGATAGCATTTTATTTGCCTTGTGTAGACACAGGATTAGTGCCTCTTCTCAATACAGCAGTTTTTTAAAAAATCCAACAAGCATGAGCAGGTTGCTTCTTCCTTATTACATCAATGCAAACTAAGGCTTTTGTAAACCAAGTAGAAAAGGAGATGCCCATTTGTGGATAAATTTAGCATGTTAAACACTTTTTTATTTTATAAGAAATTAGATATAGATTTCTGAATATCTCTGGAATCACTATGCATAGCAGAGACCTTAACATATCACACTTAGGTTTTCTACTAGTCTGCATAGAATGACTTACCTGATGTTAGTAATAGAAGAAAAGTCACAACATTTCTCTTTTGATAGGACAGAATGTCTTGACATATTGGAAAGGGCTCTTGAAAAATTGACAGCCTTCATGATGTTTTGCTGCCTGTAAAATCACTGTTTCAATTTGTGCAAAAAGTTTGTTTTTAAAATTGTGAGTACTCTCCCCAGAAAATATCTTGTGCAAACAAAGAAAAATACAATAAACAGTATAATAATTTTTATTCTTATATCCTGCTACCATCTCCCCGAAGGGACTCGGGGCAGCTTACATTTGGAATAGAGTGTCCACAAGACATAAAAGCAAAAACAAAGAAGTATTCCTCATTCTTGCTTATAGGAATAGAGCAAACAAGTATATGCATCTCTATTCTGTATAAAAGAATGTGCACATCCTTTTTAAAAGGCCATTTGCTAGGTTTAAATGACCCAGGGGACACCCCCCCCATGGCAAAATGCCCCTGCAATCTGCACTTGGGTGCATCTCTCTCCCCTCTCTCATTGTTTCCACACACACACACACACATTCCTAGGGCTCATCTACATAGGCATTATAACCTGTCCCTACCCCGCAGTTGCTCGTGGCTGTAACCATGATTTTCCTGCAATTCCGATAAATATTATAGAATAAACTAAGGTACTCCAATTTAACACCATGTTAGGAAAAGTCAAGGGATGTTCTGATCTTTTTCTCAACTTCAGGACAACCCTGTGGCTTTGAAACAGTGTGGACAGCACTAGACCGTGGGAGCATTGACTGTGACACAGATGGTAAGATGATAGTCCAGAGAGCCCAATGTGGTCTTGGGACCACTGGACTGTGTGGCTTCTTATCTGCCACTGCTACTGTTTTAGGATGGTGTGTGTGGCCACCTCCAAAACCAGTACATTCCTTTCTGCTCCAGACTGGCTCCAGATTTACTGCTCAGTCTAAACAGGCCCGAGTGTCTTGTATAATGAAAAAATGGCCCTGATAGGTTGTCTGTGGCTGGACTTTGCCCACCACTGGTGTAAAGAAACTCAAAGAACTTCACAAATATTGTATCTGAGGTAAACCTGAAGGCATTACTCCATCATCTGTCTAGATCAGTCGTACATGTTAGAACGATGGTGAAGTTAAAAAATATCCATCCTGACTTAGTGCTGCTCTCTGACTTCTTAATGAAGTCAAACTTCTACTTATATTTTCACTGAATTAATCAACATCAATGCCTTTGACTGAAGTCAATCAATTCAAGGAAGTCAAAGTCTCAGAGTAAATTAAAAACAGGACAAACACTTGAAGTGAATTTGAGAAATTGTCTGTGAGATACACCTTGTTTACTTCTGCAATGTATAGCATTTTCTCTCTTATTTTACTTTTTGAATGTAGTAGGCTGCTTCTTTTATATTTTACAAATCGAATGTCATCAGAATAATACATCTGTTCTGCAACATCTGTTGGAAAGACTGTCTTCAGCCAACAGATTGGCGAGAAGGGGATGTATGCAGGGTTAAACAGACTCTTGAATTTTAATGAACATATTTAATGTAAATTAGGCTGACACATTTTACAAGAGAGCATGATATTTGATAAATTTGTGCACATATTGTTGGAGTACTTTAAATGCACTTTGCTTTGTGCTTTCCCAGAAAAAGAAAACTAGAAGGTAAAATGGCCTGAGCAGAGGAGATAGTACATTACACTATTGCTTACATACATAATAGGAAGGGGTGAGAATATTGCTTTCATTGCATTGGATTAAGAACATTAAAAACATCCATATCTTTACCTTGACTGGCATTGTGTCAATGACTTAATAGAAGTATAAGTCCAATGTATGCTTATGTAAATGTATGTGGCAGAAGTCAAAATTCTCTATAGAACTCATGCAATGACCAAACACACCCAACCTTTATTTAACTTGCTGTATCCATCAGCATGGCTACTTACTAGTTAGTTTAGATGGCAAAGGAGAAGGAAAAGTGTCTAGCTATATTCCTATGGCTGGAGGTCCAACATCTTCCTGGACCTTCAGAAAACCACTGGGAGATCCTGGAAGATGCCTCATCGTTGTATGTTTCTCTGCTGTCTTCAGGAGGAGAAGTAGCTGAAGCATATAAAAGGTGAAATTTGGTGTGGATGAGACAGATGTTGTCATGCAATTCCACTTGGAGGAACTTTTCACTACACCTTCCTAATTCAGGATTTTGGGCTATAATTTAATGCGTATTCTCTGTCTGACTATGTGCTCTGCTTCAATATTCATCTGCTTCACCACAGATAGTAACCTGCACTATAGAATTAATACAGTCCGACACCATTGTTTTGACTCAATGGTATGGAATCTTGGGAGATGTAGCATGGCTAAGCAGCTGCACCCTTTGCCAAAGGACATCACTCTGAAAACAATTTCTTTAATACCTTGCAGCAGGTGGTTATCTTTTGCATAACTGAAGATAAATTCAGTATATTCATTTTATGAATTTGGAATGCTTGTCATAGAATGGTGGTCCCTGGACCAGATTTCTAATCTTTTATAGGAAAAGTTAGGAATTTTGTTCATGTCCTATGCTGGCCTAATTATTCTATTGTAGGCAATGG